>BGPR01000005.1:936155-946999 GCA_013235015.1 Araneus ventricosus
TTATAATGTTCCACTTACCATAAGACTACTCCTAGAAAGTCGAAATCATGTGTTCGAAATGAGCTTTCAATCATTTTTCATAGTATAAAATCATTACAGAGATTATATTTTGGCCTTTAAACCGTCTGATCTTGAGGAAAGCATTCGTAAAATAAAATATTTAGAACTAGAATTTTGGCGTAATAAGAATACAATATATATTTTATAATATTTCAAGAAAAGCCTTATTTATAATGTTCCACTAATAAAATTTATAATTTATGAAAACTTTTCATGGATCTCTTTACATTTTAGAGTTATATGGTATATCATTTTAGTCTCTAAGATCCTTGAATCTAAAATACATACTGATGCATACTACAGTATGCAGTTAAGTAAGTCCTTCCCTAATTCTAGAGTAATTCAAACTATGTATTATGCAATGGCTGTTCCAGATCTCAAACATTCCGAGATGACTATAAGTGACGTTTCAGCATATGTATACATGCTCGATTGGGGTAAATCTCAGCATCACGTTTGCCATCGAGAAATCTATCCTCGAGGAACAAACTCTGATTGGTTAATCATAGACAATGTGAATATAATTTAAGTATAAATTATGTTGATGAAAAACTTTGTATGTTACATTACAAAAATTCATGTTTCTGGTCGTGTTTTATGTTTGTCAAATATATTTATTTATGCAGAGATCTCGTATCCTTTCTAGTTCAAACTAAGCGGGCAGAACCTACTATAGCAATTTTAAATTAAAGTACTGCATGTAAGTGCAAATTGTGAAAGAAAGAAATGCAGATCGCGTAATTATAAATCGTTATATTTTGTTATCTAAATTTAACAATAAGTTAGCGCTTGAAATAAGTATGCAATTGGTTCATAGATGAATAAACACGATAAGAACTCTTTTAGCTACACGAAGTTTATGTTGCGAGTAGCATCTCAGCTCTTTCCGCGAATATTTCAAAACTCTTAATTTACTGTCGCCTCACAAAATTGAAACAATTGTTTTTATTTTTAACTACTTGTAGTTGAATAGCTAAATAATAATGTAACTCTTATTTAAATTAAATATTGAATCAATTAAATAAAAGATGGATAAAAATATTAAAATTGTGTATTGTCATCCAGAACACGCAAGTATATAAAATTTTAAAATTCTATCGCATCTGAAAGTGACTGAAAAATAGATTACAAAATTCCATCTTTGCAAACATGAAACTATTCGAGTTGAATAAAAGCGGCTAATAAAATTGTCCTTCACTCCAAATTTCATACTTCAGAAAATCAAATTAAAGAAACAGTATCATTCTTAAAATATGGAGAGGAAAATAATCAATTATCCTTTAGTTTTCTCTTCTTATCAGTTTGCATTCATAAAGCGCACAGCAATCAACCAAGAAATTAAAAACAATAGATGTCGTAAGGAGAGAAGATATCACTTTTCACACCTTTAACCATCAGATTCGAGCCATCTTCTAGAGGAGGTTTATTGAAGTACTCCTTTAATTCTCTTATAAAAGAGTTAAGTCTACTGTGTGAGTATACTTTCTGTACCTGAAACCGTTAATTGAAGTCTGTTGCTTTGTGTAAGGAAGCACACTATCTCTCGAACTTTTTTATAAACTCAAATTTTTCAATTTTGGTTTTTCCATCTCAGACATGGAAGTTTTTAGTGGAGCATACTTTAGCATATTATTAAATAAATCTAACAACGAAACAATAACATTGATTTATTTAAAACATCTGAATCAATAGAGAATTTCTGAAGTTTAAATTCAGTTTTCAAATCGACAGTTTATTAATTTATATACGAGGGTTGTTCATAAAGTAAGTTCCGTTACAGTGTAAAAGAAAAAGGAGACAGATGTGGACAAAGAAACATATTTAATAGCCATTAATAAACTTTATTCTACTTTTCGACGTAGTCGCCCGTTTATTGTATCGAGGATCAAGGTTTTGTATCCCAGCATCATAGAAGGTGGCCTCCTGTGAGGTTAGCGAGTATGTTACGGCATCTTTAAGTTTTTTAACGTCATCAAAACTTCAAGTGCAAGAATAGGTGAACGTCACCTGGCGACAAGTCAGAGCTATACGGCTAATGATTCATTTGTTGCCAGCCGAAGAACTCGATGCACAGTTGAGTCACACGAACGGAATGTGGCCTGGCGTTGTCGTGCAATAAAATGGCACTATCACCATTCCCTCGCTTGTAACTGTATCGCCGTGCATCTCGCATATTTTTCTATTGATTTCGCATGGTCGCATATCCTTACATTCAAAATGAATTGCAGAACGTATTTCATAGTCGACGGTACCTTCCATAGTCTTAAACATCTTTAGCTCAAGATTTCCATGTACCATACGAACTTTTCTGTTACGACGCATTATTTAATCATTGCAAACGCAATACCGCATTGCATATTAGCGTCATATGTCAGGTGCAGGAATTATTACATTCCGGAAATTAGTTTCCGAATAGCCCTCGTGATTGTTTTTGTTTTAAGTCGGATTATGATGTCATTCATGAGATTTATTTCTTTGCAACAAAAAACTTATTTTGCGCATGTTTTCAACTAACATTTTCACCAACAGCTTTGAAAAAATTATTATTATTTACTTTTATCTTAGAGTTTAAACGAAATACATGCTCATAGCGAAATTTAAGAAAGAACTTCTGAATTAAGTATACTCTGCACCTTTTAATGAATAAAAACAATATCTAGTATTTACATGGGAAACTTCGCACGATTGAAACCGTTTTTCAGAGCAATAACTTATTTATTAAATCAGAAGGGACCTTTATTTGTATAATTATTTTCATTTTATTCGTGGTATCAAGCCATTCGTTTGTTTTATGTCTTCGTAGAGGAAAATTCCTTATACAACATATTAATGCGTAATTTAACTAAACATTTTCATCGACATCTTCACAAGAAAAATTATTATAATTTAATTTCCTCTCTGAGAATAAACCAAATACATATTTATAGTAAAATTTAAGAAGCAAAGAACTTTAAAATTAAGTACACACAGCGTCTTTTAATGAATACAAACACAATCTGGTGTGTCGCACGGAAAACTTCACATGATTGAAACCGTTATTTAAATATGAATAACTCTGTGCAGAATAAATGAATTCAAACAGAACTTACTTAATTAACATCAGAATATTTTCAACTAAATAATCTCTCAGGAATTAAAATACACCAAGACGAACCTAAAACTTAGAATAGAAATTTGTCAAATTATGGAACGAACAACCAAAGTACTAATTAGATTTAACTTGAGGGAGAACTGCGATAACATGATTAGGATTTACTTATCGATCTGACATCTTGTAACTACAGCTGAATTAATATGACATTAAATAGAAGAGTTGGTAATTCCGAAAATTGCAGAAGAGCTTAATAAAAATAGAGTATTTGAAAGGTAATTCATCTGAATAATATTCAGTTAACGTTTCGAATTCACTTAATAACGTTATTTCTCAAATCTGCGTCATTTCGCTCATCAATTTGTTCTATAGAAGTCTGATTTTAGTTTTAGAATTTCCATGACTTCAACACAAACTAAACAAGCATGCATTTTAACCTGAATCTAAATAACCTATGGGGGAACAGTGATATGGTGATAAGGACTAAGTTTGAGGCTTCCGAGTTCGAAACCCAGTTTCACTAAATATTTGCCGTGTATACGGGTTTGATGTATACTAAATCCAATGTTGACGATCAAATGTTCTCCTGCTGGTGTGGCTATAAAGTTTAGAGAGGGGATGGCGTCCTCGCAATCTGACAACGGTTCAAAATTACGAGGTCCCTCCCAAAATAGTCTTCAGAACGAAACGTTAAGATAACTAAACCTAAACACCATATTCGTATTATTAATCCCTTGGGAATTTATTATAATTATTAATCTTTTGGGAAGGTCTTGTTGTGTTGATACAACTAAAAGTTCATTAGAATCTTGAGATTTTTATCGATACAATATCATTTTTTTTATTTAATTATAAAGTATGTGAATGATTTAATTTCAGCTTATCATTTGGAAAATCTAATTATTCGAGACAAGAGTGATGCTCGTGAACCACAGTTAAGGGTTAATTATGAGTTCATCTTAAGAAAATTCTCTCAATTTACTTTTACAAGATTTGTTTACTCAAAATTTGTAAAAGTACGAATTAAACGCGACTTCAAAATAAAAAGGTTTTGAATGATTAC
The DNA here is from genome assembly GCA_013235015.1 of Araneus ventricosus. Classification (NCBI taxonomy): domain Eukaryota; kingdom Metazoa; phylum Arthropoda; class Arachnida; order Araneae; family Araneidae; genus Araneus; species Araneus ventricosus. The sequence goes on from BGPR01000005.1 coordinate 940,370, forward strand.
TACATATATATTTGCGCATTTGTTAAATTTGATCGACATTCATATAAAAAACATTTTTAGCTATTCAACAGAATTTAGCCCATTATTAGTATTCTATTATTCCTTTTGATAGCACTGTTACGTTGTAGAACTAACGGGTATTTCGTGATTATGCAAGAAATCCTCTTCCTAGATCTTCCATACGATTTATTAAGTTATTTTTTAAATTGCTTTTTTTTTATGAAAGTTTAAATAGTGCAAAAACTTCATAAAAATATTTACTCAACCTAAAACAAAAAATATATATAATAGTTTATTTATCCGCCAAGAACAAGTTTTCATCTATTGTTTGTGATACTTTCACCGAAATACGTGCAAATATGCAGAGAAAAATATTTTATTCTATCACTAGCCGCTTTCGGCGACCAGCTGGTTCGCCCATATTAGAGCTTATAACTTAAAATTATTCAGTTATATCAAAAAATGCAACATATGTAGGATGTTTGAAATAATTGTTATTGTTTATTTAATGTTAATAATTTGTAAATAAAGCTATTTATCACACGAAGTTATTTCCGTGATTTGAATTTTTTTTAACGTAATAAACTGTCATTTTTGAAAAAAAATCTGAAAACTCAAACAAGTGGCTATTATGAATTAAGTAAAATGTCATGAAAAAATGAATTTTTCGTTTGCTTTTTTAGATAAAACAATTAGTTCCGAAAGCAAAAATGAAATAGATATGCATCCAATATGAAAGAGTAAAAAAAGATCATCTTTAAATGTATAAATTCAAAGTTCTAAGTTTCCAGTTCGTAAATGAAATTTAAAGTTTAGAGAATAGTAAATGAATGCAGATTTTAGCTGCTTATGCTGAAATAGTAATTTGAAATTGTTACAATTTGAAATGCCCTTTAATTTTGATAAAATAGTATAAGAATAAAAAAGGAATTTTTTGAAATAAAAATTTATAAACTCTATAATTCGCGCCAATATTAGACAGTCTTTAAAACATCATCATTCATATGCAATCAGAAAACATTGTAAATCTATGTATAAAACCATTTATAACAGCGAAAAGCTATTTCAATTCTTTTTTAATTTGATGTTTCATTATCTGTTTCGCTCCGATTGTGGTGTTCTAATTGAGTTTGATGAAGTATTGGTAAAGCATTTATAATTTGAAACAGTAATAAAAGTTTGATAAAATTCCACAAAAAAAGTCACATAGCATTAAGTTTATTATCAGAGGAAAGGTCACTTTTCACGTTTCAAAATGGAGTAAAAGTGGTTTACGCATAAAATAAGTTTAAAATATTTGAAAATTGCAAAGAAATACGCATTTATCTTAACATAATCAATTAAAAAATAGTTTAAAATTTGGAGGGAAAAAAATTTTCGTGGTAGTGAATCTTTTTGCTAAAACCAACCGCGATACACTCAGCCTCCTACCCCGGGTACAGGCGAATTGCTTCCACGTCATCTGTAAGAAGGGGGGAATGGGGGCAACCTATCTCCCCTCCTAGAGGAAACACCGTTCCCTGACCTTGTCAGCGAGGAGTGGTGTCCATTCCGTGACATTCACCGATTTCAGAGCAATAGATGATGCTTTCAAAAAGATTTTAAAATTCCTTGAAATAATATACAGAGTTGAAACTAACAACATGAGAAAAGTGAATATTCGCACTTTAGTACAAAAATAATTTTCGAGCGTTAATTACTTCGGAAGTTATTCACGAAAAAATGGCCGAAAACGGACAAATTTACTTATTTTTAAATAATTAAAATTGGAATAAATATTTTAAAAAGATGGCTCCGAGGTGCACATTCCCACCCTCCAAAGTATACCTGTACCAAATTTGGTAGCTCCTGGTTCATCGGTCTGTTCTGTAGACCGCCAACAGACAGACAGACACACAAACATTCATCTTCATTAGTATTAGATATTCACTTGTAAAACGCTCACTTTTTCAATTTGAGGCATTCCATTATAAAAGAAAAATAAATAGTATCTGAAAATTATGGCATGCTGTTAACCCTTTCAAGAACTTGAACTCTTGAAATACATGCATTACGCTTTGGTACAGAAGTCTCAAAAGGGTTAAACTAGTGCATTAATACATTATACTAGAACATTTATCAGTTTACAATGATAATTTTTAATTCGACGTAGCAGCAGTTTTAAGAAATAGGTACATCAAATAACTTGTAACAAAATTTCTTTAACTGATTAATATTTTTCCAATTAAAAAATTTAAAAACTTACAATTAGTATGAACTTTATACAGGAGCTATTTCTAAGTTCAATTAATACATCTAAAGCTATACATTCGGATTTTTTCGTGCAAAACTTCACAGTGGGTACTGACGGTTTTTTTTTCTGATTTATACATGAATTTCATTATCAACACATACACAAAGTATTAGAATGATCCAGTGTTGTTGCGAAAAAACTTCTTGAAATACTCTCTCGAGAATTCTTTCATTGAAAACTTCGCAAAGATAAAAGAAATTTGTTTGGTTTTATAAAATATTTGAATTAATAAAGCTCAGAAGATGCGTAAAACTTTCAAACTTTGAAATGGGAAAAGAATTTCTTTTAAAAAAGATTTTTCTTTTAAAACGTACGTAATAAATGTCGGAATTATCTTTAAGAAATTATGGCGCAAAAGAATTGTAAAATCGAGAGATATCTGTAGTGTTTGCTTGGAAATGATAAAAAAAGAAGTTGTATAAAGGATAAAATATGCATAACATGGTTATATTAATCCTTTATTATAATTCTGTATCCATTGTATAAATCATTGATTACAGATACAAAAAGTATGCTAGTTTCAAAAATGAAAAATTTTATCTTCAAATCTTGCATGTAAAAATTTAGACTAATAAACATTTACGAAAATATGATCATATATTTTCACCGTCGCTTCATTGATGATTTAATTGCATGCGTCTATTATATTTAGGATGTAACGTAAACTAACAAGTTGTTTGAAATTTCAATACATCTTTACCTTTTAGTGGTGTAAAAATTTTTCAACAATCGAACTGACTTATTTCAAGCGTAAATTTTTCAAATTTTAATGGTCACTATTAGCACAAGATGCTCTACAATATTGCTACAATATCTTAAGGACATTGTGTGGCATTCAGAATAGTGAACAGCATCGTGGAAATGTCGTGCAATATCTTGTGCTAATAGGGGTATATCCCAGCAACTTTTGTTATTTTCCAGACAATAAGTGAAGCTTAAAATGTCCAGAACAATTGGTATAAATAAAGGAGAAGGAGAGCTAAGATTTAGCTATGAGAATCGTGTTCATACACTTACATGTGTTTATACTTCATGATGTCGCCCGGGGAAACCTCCTGTACGAGGATAAGAAGTAGCCCGACTCAATAAGCTGGTTCTGGTTTCCCTTGGAGGTATATTAATGGTAGTCGTTTCCTGGTTAGCAGGCCCATCGTCGATGACGGGCGCACCTCTATATGAAGGGGTCAGGACATGAGCGACTCGTAATGAGTATTTTGCGCAGGATACAGTACTATTATTATCTGCGGAGACTCGTCATTCAGTATACTTGAGCGCTACAGCAGGTCGAATTAATTCGCTTTCTGATTATACAACATGAACAACACGAAAATTCTTAATTTACTAAGAATATAAGCATTGTTTCATATAAGCTTTTGGTATTTTTGAGACATTTTTTATTTAAGTATAACGGCATATTGACTATGCTATAGAATAATTTTTACAAAGTTCTGCCATTTGACATGGCGGCAAATTTTATTCTCTTCTTTACTCATCTAAAACTTTTTAGTATTTGCCACATTTTTCATCATTCAACATCTAATTCTACGGAACATCTTAAAAGGTACAATCATCTTTCACCATCTGCTACGATTGACGATATTTGATTTAATTTTTCACGCTGTTAAATATTTAAAATATTCAGTAACATGATATTGACTGTAATTAATTCATTTCATCGAATAAAATAGAAAAATATATCGCATATTTCTAATTATATTCGCGAAAAATTTTAACTCTCCGCACGTAAAAGTTCGAAATCGCGTTAATCTATCTAAAGATTTTTCTGTAATTTCGAAAATGCCAGATGGTAAGCAACAGCTGAAGCTTTCCCATTCATACATTACTGAGTTTTCAAAATCCTTATCTTCTGAATCAAAAGCTCTTTCTAAAGCTGAAAATATCTAGCTGATCCTCGTGGATTCAGCCTTATCTTCAGGTATATTTCGTAACTACATAATGCCTTCAGCAACTAGACTTAAGACGAATTTTTGACAATACTATGTCTTTAATAGCATTGCTCAAGGGAAGAATTTCAGAAACTAAAATCCATTGTTTGTGAACTCTGAAGAAATTGAAAATACCCTCTATGGGTCTCAAGCCATCAATCTGCAAAATAGACAAACAGAAAAAAATTATAAACAGAAAATATAAAAGGCTATTGTGATTCAAAAGACTAGAAGAAAAAACTTATAAAAAAGAAATATAAAAGGTTGTTTGTAATTCAAAAGCAATTTTAGACATAGCATTTATATAAAACGTTTTTTCATATATATTTTGTAATTTCAGAAAATCTTTAGCAACTAGAACCACAACGAATATTTGACAATACTGCCACTAAAATCATGTTGCTCAAGAGGAAAGTTTACGAAACTAATTATTATTTGTGAAATCTGACGAAATTGAAAATGCCAGTTATGGGTATGAAACTATTAAAGTACAAAATTACTTAAACTAAAAACTTTTAATATAAAATAAGGGTTATATAAAAGGTTATTTGTAATTCAAAACTAATTTTTGAAACAGTATTTATACATGCATTAATATTTCCCAGCTTTATTAAACTGATTTACATAAAAATACTCTAATAAATCACAATGTAGTGGATATAAATTAATTAGTACGCTGTGAGCATCTTCTGTTAGTCCTTGCAATTCCACGAAGAACGGTAATAAATTATTCTCTTTTGCACATAAAATCGATTGTTTTTCCCCTCCGTAGGGAAAAAACATTACGATGAATGTCACGGTGAATAATGAGATAAATTCATTTCGACACAGTAGATATTCACTATCAAAGATTTTTTTCTTTTTATTGCCCCCCCCCCTGAAGTATCTTATGGAAAGGAATATTTCACATATTCAAGGAACTTCGTAGATAACTTTACTTGAGACTGTAAAGAACAATGCTCGACTCTAGTGAGCGGCATCAGTGCTCGACAAAGCTTCCCTTCTTTTATTAAAGTTAAAAGGATCATAAATAAAAAAAATGATCTCATGCAGAAAACCATAAATAGTTTCGACCGAAATTGTGTAGTTTGACATAAAAGGAAAAATAATGATAGCTCTATCTCGAAACTAATTTCAGGAGATACTAGTAAAAGTCTGCGCAGGTGATAAATCTTTTTTATTTATGACATGCTGAGCTTAGCAGTTGTTTTATTTATCTACTAGGATGTTTTTAAAAGCATCAACGTGACTACTCTTTTATGATATAATTTGTGCATAACATAATTTTAGTTAAGGTCAGCGGGGTGTAAATACTTGATTAATGTGGATTACAGCGAAGACAAAAACAGAGTTTTCGCAAATTTTGCGAAAGTTTAATGACTTCTTAAAATAATCTAAAAAAAATTCATGCATGTTCAACAAAGTAATTTGCTATCCTATAAAAAAATATTCTGATGGGTAAAAAAAATTATTTTGGTGGATAAAAAGTAAAGTTTCAAGCATATAAGTTCCACAAATATTTAAAAGAAAAATTCCACGGTACAGGCAATTGAATAATTTATCACTATATAATTAAAGCAAATTATAAAACACATTCATTTTATTAAGAAAAAAAAATTTCTAGAAATTCAAAAAAAATTACCCAGAAATTTGCTGTTGTTGAATTGTCTTAATTTACCATTCGCTCTTTTTGGTTTGTTTCTAGGGATAAAATATATTTCTTTGTCCTTATACTTATTCAGAATGATCTATGTCAAAAAATTCCTCGGTTTTAAATACTTTATAATGCTGAGTGAATTTGCCATGAGCTTGAAAGAAATATCTTCCAAACAAGATTTTGTAATTTTAAAATTAATTCTGTTCTTACGTGTTGAAGGTGGCATAACAGTTTAAAATTGCGCTTGAAAATTTTGAAGTATGCAAGTAATGTAAACAGTGTATTTACAACAGCAGTAAGCAATTAGTTTACTTTCTTTTAACCTTTTAACATTTCTAAGGCCATGGGAAGTATATTCACCACAAAATTCATTTTGATTCTAATGGCACCGAATGGCATACTTTTCCCCAAAAAAGGGTTGTGAAAGTCAAATCAATTTCATTTAATAAGAGAAAGGAATTTCTTTTCTTAAATCAATCTCAACCCCCAAAAATACTCCATTATACATTTTTTGTAGAAATATGTCCCTTTAAAGGTTTAAATCTTAAAAATTTAAATTATATTACTCCTAGTTCTGAAACATTAAGCAAATCTTGACACAAACCTGCCAAAATGTAACTTTTAAATTGCGGTATTTCCCATGTTATATACATTTATTTTCTTATTAACTTAATAAAACAGTTAAAATTATTTTTGCTTCTGGATATTCATTGTAGATAGTAATCCTTATTTTT
>BGPR01000005.1:947009-958392 GCA_013235015.1 Araneus ventricosus
ATTCATTGTAGATAGTAATCCTTATTTTTGCTTCTGGATATTCATTGCAGATAGTAATGTAACTTTTAAATTGCGTTATTTCCCATGTTATATACATTTTTTTTCTTATTAACTTAAGAAAACAGTTAAAATTATTTTTGCTTCTGGATATTCATTGTAGATAGTAATCCTACAATGGCATATTTCTCAAATGTTCGCAGCTTTAGAGAAGATCTTTTGTAGGCTTCTATTCCAGAAAGAACGCCTTCTCATAGCCTTCCAACAATTATCGTCGAAATTTCCGTGCTTCAATCACTGCCTCATTCCGGGTTCATTTGCAAGCCATTGCCTTAATAACTCTTGCTGAAGTATAATAACATTCAACAGCAGCATTATCAAACGGCACTCACAGTCGCTTCCCTACTTAACTCGGACTGATTGCCACATCGACATTCGTTAACAATCAAACACTTCAAAATTAATGTCGTCGGCAGTCCTCCATTTGCATTGGCGCGGATATTGACTAACGATTTCTGGATCTATGACTCCCAGGTAGAAGCGAAACCTAACCATCCTAATCAGCTCGCAGACCTAGTAGAGATTCATGTTTGTCCCGCAAATTCTTACTGCTGTTAGTTCAATTTGATTTCTTCCGATTGCAGTTAATTGAGGGGAATAATTTCGATTAACTTGCTCCTCCGAATACGTTGATTCGTATTACTAATTATGCGTTAAATCTTTTTGATGATACAGAAATTATTTTTCGAGGAAGCAGTAATAAAATTTATTCTACGCTATTTTTGAACACTTTTATTTTAAGACTTGTTTTATATTTGTACCTTTGTAAAGAATGCAGTTCTCTTTAACCTTGGAATATACGATGTTGAAATGTTTCTCTATTTACAGAGTTTCTTGCGTGTTTGATACACTGGTGTCTCTCATGGAAGTTATTGCACAATTGTCCGCTCTTTAGAAAATGTTTTTGAGACTAGATTCAGTATCTTTTTTACACACTTTTATTTAACTTGACTTGTTTCATGTTTGTAAATTGATTTTTACTAATTATTACTCTCAGTCTCTTATCATGCGGGCGTAATATAAATAAAATATGAGAGAATCAAATGTCATTATTTTCTCAGCAGATTAGCCCGTACGTGCACACAATTATCATATTTTTATTCTTAAAACTAAGTAGTTTATGACGTTATAATTCGATACAAAAGGTACGTAGAATCTACAAATATCTCAAGTTCTATATTGAAATTTTAGTTGAACCCAAAAAAATAACACATTACCAAAACAGAAAGTGACATCTAGTTAGATACAAGAGAAAACAGAATGTATAAATGATTAAAAAAGAGGGTAGATCACTAATGAAATCAAAATTTTTTCACACGCTTTCATTTAATTTCTTTCATACTTGTAAAAATGGAATTTTATCATCGATTTTCTCTCACTTTCTACTCCAGAAGAGAAACAATATTTTAACATTTTTAGAACTTAATTATCAGTTATTTGATTAATTTTAGTTTAATTTTGATTCCGTAAGAGAGGCACCATCTGGTGGTGAATTTGAAAAAAATTTTACAATATTGTATAATGTTTATAATAAATATATATATAAAGTATATTAAAGACAAAAAATTAAAACGCCCTTTTATTAATGTACTAAAAAACAGAAAATATATTTTTATGAAAAATCTGGAGGTAAAAAAAATCGCAAAAGCATGAGGTGCTGAAAACAATGCTATAAAGCTTATTATTCTATAGTGAATATCATAAGATTGAAAATTACGAAACAATAATTAAAAATATATAATATGATTATATAATATAATTAAAATTCAAAAAATAATAATATATAATGTAATTAAAATTCCAGTTTACTTAATGCATTTATGCCAGGGCCTAACGATTTTACTATTTTGCTTTTGAACTGTAGATGTTCGATAGAAAACATCATTAGTATACTTATTAAAGACATCTTTTTAAGTATACTTTTAAAAGAGTGTTTTTAAAACATTTACTTTTATCATTTAACCTATTTCTTCTCCAAATTCGAGCATACACAGCAACAATTTAAGCCCTAAACCGATTTCTGTTCCAGTTGCTTGGCATGTCTTAACGGATAATTAGAATTATGACGGTTTTGATGTGATTTTATTTTATGTTTATATTACTTGTTTAAGAAAGAGAATATAGAGACTTGAGAAATTTTCATTTTCTGAAAAACGTTTTTCTTTCCATATTTCACGATATTTCGGGTTTAATTACTAATTATTTCTTTATTATAATTGTAAAAGAAGCCCAATTAAACCTTTAAAAATATGAACCTTTTTGTAGTCGACAAAACTAGAGATTTCGACCATTTTTAATCTTACAAATTCTTTTCCTTACTGCAACATTCTTTGCCGATAAATATCATTTATAAATAACAAACAATGCTCTGGATGCGAAAAGATACCACTCGGGAATATATTTTTAAACACAAACTCAAAAGAAAGCTTTCTTCAAGAATAATCCAACCGATCGAAAGTCTGTTATTAAAATAGATGAAAAAAGAACACTTTCCTTCCGGTGCGTCTTGGGGAATTAAAAAGCAATTCGAATGGAGAAAATTTGCGAGACACTCGAGTATTTTTTTCCTTCAGCATATTTTTTTCCAAGAACTCGAGTACCACAGGGCTCTCCAAACAGGAAGCGAAGCACTAACAGTTCTTATTACAGCATTTTTGCGTTTTGCAACATCGATACTAGCAAACCATAAGATAAAAAAAAATGCGAGTTTTTGCTTCTAGCCTTAAAAAAAAGTACTCGAATCATTAAAATAAAAGAAAAATAAATGAATCTTCATTCACTGATCGAGTGGAAGGCGGGGGAAGATCTCTTTTTGTTTCCCTATCAATTACAGCGAAGCTTGCTTCATCTAAATTCCTTTGTTGCTAATCTCCCTTAAGGTGGTGAAATTGCAAGCCACAGTCCCAAGAAACAGCTGGATTCGCAATAGTTTCCAATACTTAAAACAAAACTATCTTGGGAGGGAAAAAAAGTCATTAAACTGTTCACTTAAACCAATTTCTCGAGTGAACGGTTTCAGAATTCTAGATTTTTTTTCTTTTCTAGGCCTCAGTTAGCATGCGGAGGGGAAAAGAGGAATTTGCTGTTTAAGTAAACTAGAAATTTAATTCAAAGTTTATCACAGAAGCGAGAGTTGCAACTGATTACTACTCGGACAATTTTTAATTTTATTTTTTCCTTCAGGCAGAATTATTTCTCCAAATTAATGCCCTTTACAGCGCAATAACGAATCGTACAAAAATGCTTCGTGGTCATCAAATTTTGGGAAATGCGTAAGAAGTAATTACTTATTTTTTTGAACGTTACAAAAACAGCCGTTCGGTATAAAATATTTGAAGAATTCTCAGCTTAGTTTTGAAATAAAATTCTATTTTCATTATTTTGTATTTTAAAATATACATTTAATACATTGCATTAAAGTCGTTGATCCTATCTTCCAGGCATTATGAATTTCGTTTAAAAATTGGTTATCTCAAATAATTAATACTGCAATAATTTTCTTGAAGCATAAGATTTGAAAGTTGCCTTTTATAATTAGAACCAGAGGGAGTGTCCTTCCCTCGACTTTCTCGTATAAGCCCCCAATATGAGCATTCTTCGTCCTATAGTTAAGAGAGCCGAATACAAATTTTGAACCACTCCCCGTTGACCGACTGAGTCCGAAATTTGACATACATCTACAGTTTAGATGTCAATACCGAATATCAAATTTCATTTTTCTAAATAGTTCCGTTTTTGAGTTATAGCGTTCATATGCACACGAATAGACAGGTCGACAAACAGTTTGTCGGTCTGTCTATTTGTGCTGTGCTGGCTAACACTCAACCACCACAGCACAAATAGACAGAACGGCAAGCAGTCAACCAGCACAGATGATAGATGACATCCCCTCTTTCTCGTATACTTCCACAATGTCAGGCGTTCTGTGTTTAGCTTCGTCATATAGGGAAGAGAATCGATTACACATTTTGAACATCTTCCTGTTGACCGATTGAGTCCAAAATTGGACACACATCTACAATTCGGATGTCAAGACCGCATATCAAATTTCATTTTTCTAGATAGTTCCTTTTTGGAGTTATCGCGTTCATATGCACACGAATAGACAGGCCGACAAACAGTGCTGGATTTTGGCAATATGTGGCAACAGACGCAAAATTGTACTGCTGACAAACAGTCAACCAGCACAGCAGAAATAGACAGAACGACAAGCAGTCAACCAGCACAGCAGAAATAGACAGAACGACAAGCAGTCAACCAGCACAGATGATAGATGACATCCCTTTCCTTCTCGTATACTTCCACAATATCAGGCGTTCTGTGTTTAGCTTCGTCATATAGGGAAGAGAATCGACTACACATTTTGGACCTCTTCCTGTTGACCGATTGAGTCCAAAATTTGACACACATCTGCAATTCGGATGTCAAGACCGCATATCAAATTTCATTTTTTTAGATAGTTCCTTTTTGGAGTTATCGCGTTCATATGCACACGAATAGACAGGCCGACAAACAGTGGTGGATTTTGGCAATATGTGGCAACAGACGCAAAATTGTTACTGCTGACAAACAGTCAACCAGCAGAGCAGAAATAGACAGAACGACAAGCAGTCAACCAGCACAGATGATAGATGGCATCCCTTTCCTTCTCGTATACTTCCACAATATCAGGCGTTCTGTATTTAGCTTCGTCATATAGGGAAGAGAATCGACTACACATTTTGGACCTCTTCCTGTTGACCGATTGAGTCCAAAATTTGACACACATCTAGGATTCGGATGTCAAGACCGTATATCAAATTTCTTTTTTCTAGATGGTTCCGTTTTTGAGTTATCGTGTACACATGCACACGAAGAAACCGACAGACAATATGTCAACCAGTCATATTTAATTAAAAATTTGATACAGATCTACAATTGCACAGGTATAAGAAGATTTATCCGTGAAATAAATTCACGTGACAACACAGACATGTAATAAATGTTATTGCCCATATCATCTATCATCTGTGCTGTGACGTCAAAGTCTATTTTTCCCCTCCTGCAAGTTTCAGATCAAATGGATTTCCAAGATCAAAATGGATTCTATAATTAAATTAGTGCGGTGCATTTTACATTTCATAAGAATTATCAGCTTGTCCTTCGAGAGAAGGTCAAAGTGAATATGTGGCAGGAAATGATCACTTCAGGCTTTTGATAACGTATCACTATCAACAACATTACGCATGACCTCACCATCACCAACCTCATAGAATGGAATTTCCTATAACGCAGATACATACAACACGCAACGTACTAACCACGTTACGCTGAAGTATTCTTTATTTTAATGATGCTTCTTTCTAAAAGGGATAAAGTTCTCATCATGTCAACTAACATCTAAGCTATAAAGACACGGCTTTATTTTTTTGTCCTGCAAGATACGCAATGGGTTCCGAAATTAAATTGGTGAGGTACATTTGCCGCGTGTATCGCACGAGTACGAAATGGTCTTATTTTACATTGCGTAAGAATAAAAGTTTGCCCTGCAAGAAATCAGAGCTTCTCAACTTTAAATGTGTAGAAGGAAAAGATCACGTTAGGTTATTCATATACACCTATCATCACTACTACGTTTTACGTCACCATTATCGGTATCGTATAATACAATTTGCTATAACGCGAAATCATGCAGCAAGTAACGTATTAGCCACGTTACTCTGGAGTTTGTTGAATTTTAATGATGGTTCACCATTATCAGTCACACACAATACATGCACACGAGGAGACCGGCTCTCAATCAATATAACGCGAATTCATACAACACGTAACGTGCTAACCGCATGACGGTGGAGTTTGCTGTATTTTAATGACGGTTCTTTTTAAAAAGGAAGAAAATTCGTTCACTCAAAATTCCTCCCTCACTGCAAAAAAAAGCTGGACAGTTTCGTTCTATAAATGTTAAATGCACAGCTATACTCTGAATTTTTCATTTGCATTCTGTACACACTTTTCTAAAAACATCATTTCAATATTTCTCCATCTGATATATTAAGCTGAAATTCTGCGAAAAAAATTGCGTTTCCCAACATTTTGAGAAACACCAGTCTAAACACAGCTGCATTAAATGACATTCCTTAAAAAAATATTAAGATTTGCTTGCATTTTGATGCGGCGTCTCTCTCAGAATGCATTTCTCCTTTTCTCTACATCTATTTTTGTTTTCCTTTCTAGAGAAAATGTGGAGGAGAAAGGTTTCAGTTCTCTGGCAGGTCACTTAATATGAAAAACGATTTTCCTTGTAACGTGTTCGATGAAGCCTGCTGCAAAAAGAAAGTCTTGGGAGTAAAAGTTTAAAAATTCCCTTATTATTTGTTCGTTTCGTATTTTGAGTAGGCACTTTCTAGTGAAAAATTCAGATTTCTTCGGGCTTTTGTAAGTTTACGAATGAAATTTTCTTATTTCGTTTCAGTTAACGTAAGTTGAAAAGGAAACCATTTACAGCTGCTCTGTTTTTAATTCGTTTTTATTAAGGTTTGTGAAGACATTATTTCGCTAAGCTCAGCAATATTCTTTGCGGAGATAACACATTATTTTAAAGTAAAGGGAAGATACTTTTTTAAGGCATTAAGCAGGTAAAAATACTCGCTGTTTATGCTCAGTTTGCGCCATTGGTTAAAGAAAATTATAATACAAACACTGTGCATTTAAGCATTTCATTTGACATTAAAGGAATATTTAATGCAGCGAATATGACATCCTGTGAAATACATACTGTTCCGGATTTATTAATATTATTTTGATACTATTTTAAGCAATAAAATTAATGACTGTAATTAGGAATAATATATTAACTAATATAATGATATTTTGAACCGCACGCATTGTGACCTTCATTTTTAAACGGTTTTATTTAACTTGACTTGTTTCATGCTTTAAAAGGTGAAATGTTTTAATCGATTTTTCACTGACTTCTCCATGTGCTAGAGTTTTGACATTTGGTGCAATTGTGTATTCTTGATGACAATGTAATACTGTAATATCTTCAGAACTTCATTATTAGTTAATTGGGCTTATTTAACATAATTCATTTTGGAGCTTTTAGCAGATCATTTAAGGTTCATTTAGTTAAATAAATAAGTCGATTTAAAGGTTTTGCAATATTTTGAAATTACTAAGGACCACGTGTTACACCAATTAAAAAGCGTGTACCTGCGACGAAAAGAGAAGCATTATTACAAAAATTTTATCTCAGTTTTTATGAAAGACAATGGAATTCTTTAAATGAACAATAATTCATTAGGATGGAAAATGTCACTATTACTGATCAGCTGTCAAGATATTTATATAACAATGATAACTTCGTTGAAATATATATTGAAAAAACGCAAGAATTTCATGGTGTCAGTGCCATTTCTAATTACATTGTATGCATCAAATTACAGTATTACCTCACTTTTCAAAGAAAAAGAAAACGGGAGGAAAGTGTAAATCGCGGGAAGCCACTTACATAGGTAAAAATGGTCTAGGAATCTGAGGGGAGCAACAAAAAGTGTTTTAACGCTAAAAAACGTTTAAGACTTTACAAACAACAGAAACGTCACAGACGTGAACTCAAACGAAGGGTAATAATATATATTGTGTATATTAGAGTGGATCGAAAAGATTTTTTTCAGAATTTTAAATTCTACCTATACAGAAAAGATGTTCTATGGTATATAGATAAATGGAAAAATAAAATAAAAAATTAAATTTTATGTTAAGAACCGCCGCAAGGGGGGTTGAATTTTTGAAAAAAATGGAAAAATACCTAATTTTGATTATACGATTTTTTTAAAAAAATTATTATTAATTAAAACCTACCTATGCGGAAAAGATGTTCTATGGTATGGACATTAAAGAGAAAAATAATAAAAAATTTAAATTCTAAAATTTAATACTCCGCATAAGGTTGATTTCAAAAAATGGAAAAATACCTTATGATTATTGATTATACGATTTTATATTCGAAATAATTGGTTTTTTCTGAAATATAAATAACCAAAAGTGATGCTAATGATATTAGTAGAGTAGTATAATGTACATTGCAACATTTTATGACTCAGCTCCCCTCCCACACTGTCAAATCAGTCCGGCTAAACAACTAGAGCAGTGAGGCAATCTCATCTTTTTTCTGTCTCCTGCTTTATCTTCCACACACCATAAAGTCGGAGTGGTACTTCATGGAATCTTCTCCACAGTCACACCTGTAGTGACAGAACGCCGCCTGTCCCCGTGCCTAATGCCATGACAGCAACTGTGCCGGTTGGGTGGACACAGGACTACCTGTAGTGACATAAGTTTTGCTGCAGTTAGAACGTGGACCGATTTAGTATTTCCGACCAGCAGGCCTGCCATCGTGTCAGCTGCTCTTCAAGATTGGGCATTATCTCAAAAGCAATGTTTTGAACGTTGTTGACGAAATAAAATTCGGCGTGGGAGGCAAAGACAGAACCACTCTATTGTCTAGGTCATAAAGATTATGACCATGACGAGTTTGTTTATACTTCGATAGAGCAAACAAGACTCTATCAATGGAAGACAACAGAAGAAAAGTCATAATAAGAACACATAAAGCTTGGTAAGGGCTCTGGCTCATCAGCCCGTGTCTGTAAATTTCGGGAGAGCGCAAGTATTGGAAATAACATATATAGTTTTTTTGTCATGCGTTGATGACATAGATGTAACAAGTTGGTTGCGACGGAACATCTGTCAACACAGGTGTCAAAGGAGATATTATACGCACATGAAACTGATCCTGAATCGTTCACTAGCAACGGTTTGTGGTCCAGTTACATGCAACGAGCTTCCACTACGTCATCTTTTCCGCACGTGGATAAAACCACAACTGGGCAAGCCTGACTGGCGAAATAAGAAAATCATTGGTCGGATGCGAGAAGCTATCTGTAGTTTCATCCACGACAATAGAAAACACCTATGTGAAGTGACTAACAAGAAAGACTTAAGTACTGATCAACTGCTTACTTATATGGAAATTTGTGAAGTCATAAACTGTGACATTCAGAAGTCTGTCGAAGATAAATCCTGGAAAAGTTTGCCACTCAAGGTGGCTCAGAATCGCGAACAAATTCTCAGGTTCAATGTAGATCAGAAAATTCATCCGAGGCTTTATTACATTAACGACATTCATACAAAGTCTATGCGTCTGTGTGTTCAAGGTCAAAGAACAGACCATAATTTATAGGGCACAGCATTTGATCAATCAATCGTTCTATCGCATTATTTCTCGAATGATTGAGGATGTCATAGACCCTGCTATTAAAGAAACTGATTTTTTGGCCATCAGAAAATGTCTGATATCAATGCTAGTTGACGACACGAGATCACATAAAGGAATTAGCCCTTCGAAAATTCTGAAAGCACAAAGTCATTTGCCTACTGCTCTAGTTGTTTAATCGGACTGATTTGACGGTGTGGAGAGGGGGGAGCTGAGTCATAAAATGTTGCAATGTACATTATACTACTCACTACTCATTAATCATCACTTTTGGTTATTTATATTGCAAAAAACAATTATTTCGAATCTAAAATCGTATAATCAATAATCAAAATTAAGTATTTTTCCATTTTTTAAAATTCACCCCTTTCGTGAGTATTAAATTAAAATTTAAATTTTTTTTATTTCTCTTAATCTCCATACCATAGAATCTTTTCCGCATAAGTGGTTTGATTAATAATAATTTTTTTTAAATCATTATAATCAAATTCATATTTTCCATTTTTTTTCGAAAATTCAACCCCCGCGTTGGTTCTTAATAAATAATTTTTATTTTATTCCATTATCTATACTACCATAGAACATCTTTTCCGCATAGTAGGTTTTGATTAATAATAATTTTTTTTAAATCGTATAATCAAAATTCAGTATTTTCCATTTTTTCAAATTCAACGCGGTTCTTAACCTAAAATTTAATTTTTTATTTTATTTTCCATTTATCTATATACCATAGACATCTTTTCCGCATGGAGGTTTTAATTAATAATAATTTTTTTCTCCATGAAAGGCGATCCACCTAGTATGTATATGTCTCAGGGAACGAGTATCTGCGATATAGATACATTTAAATTCAAAATGCAAAGCGGCTGCTTTTATTGGTTCTGTTTTTATGACAACATTTCGTTACTGAGAAATCGAAGAAAAATAATAAATTTATAATACACTTTTGTACCTGTCGTAACACATTTCCGATGCAAATTTCGATCCAAGTATTCCCGGTTCAGCATATCGTCGCTTACAAAGCAACACACACCACCTATCAATTTTTGAGTTGAAGAGGAAGATTCAAATAAATTTTTCGCAATCAATAACGAATATTTCTGAAATTTTAAGATTTACTATGAACATGAACCACGTGTTCCAAGCCAGGCGTGAAAAAATTGGAAATATTCGTTATGGGTTTCGTAAAACGTCATTTGAATCTTCCTTTAAATTAAAAAATTGAGATAAAACACATATTAAGCAACGATATGCTAAACTATTTTATGCTGTTGTTAATATTTAATTTACTATCGTATTACCCTGAAATGCCTCTATATTCTCCTAGAGGTACAAATTTTGTGCAATCTGACGTTTAGTCGTAACGTCCCATTTTAAATCAACTTGAGGGACTATTTTTGGAACAGAGGACGTAATCTTGAACCGTTGTCAGAGGTTGAAAACGACATCTGAACCTTCTTTCCAAACTTCCACGCCACATTAGCAGTTGCACGTTTGACCCTCGTTATCCGATTTAACCTGTACCAGTTCGGACGAATCTGAAAGAAATCTCTGTTTGAGTTTTTGCAATCCCAATCGTGTATCCACTGTGACTTTGAGGCATGGATCAGAAAAAAAACACTAGAATACTTCAAATCATACGAATAGGCATTCATTTATGAGTATGGTATTATATTAGTTATAGTTCTTGAGCCATTAAAACCCATACTCAAACACTAAACTGAATTAAGCTGTTCAATAAAAAAATTCTTTTAATGTGTTTTACTTTCCTTTGCCTTGGTTTACTTTCGTAGAGCCATCGTGTTCGCTGCAGGAAATGGAATCAATTTATATGACTACAGAACTGACAAAGGTAACTTGCTTTTAACATCTCAAACTTTTACGCTGTGTTGGACATCGGCCTTTTCGCAGATTCAAGATGCATGAATTCCAATATCAAATTGGACTATTTCGCTTGAAATTCCATCAATATCATAGTCATTAAATAACTAATAAATTTCCTTTACTATTCATATAATTCCTGTGGTGGCTAAAATCTATGTCTTCAGTGATTCTATTAAATCCTAATAT
>BGPR01000005.1:958417-979785 GCA_013235015.1 Araneus ventricosus
TGATGTACTTCGTTCAGTTACACGTATTGCTACTATTTTAAAGCAATAAAATTAATGAGTGTAATTAGAATAATATCTTAACTAATATATATAGTATTTTGAACGCACGCATTGTGACCTTCATTTTAAACGGTTTTATTTAACTTGACTTGTTCCGAGCTTTAAAAGGATAAATGTTTTAATCGATTTTTCACTGACTTCTCTATGTGCTAGAGTTTTGACATTTGGTGCAATTGTGTATTCTCGATGACAATGTAATACTGTAATATCTTCAGAACTCATTATTAGTTAATTGGTCTTATTTAACATAATTCATTTTGGAGCTTTTAGCATATCTTTAAGGTTCATTTAGTTAAATAAATAAGTCGATTTAAAGGTTTTGCAATATTTTTGAAATTACTAAGGACCACGTGTTACACCAATTGAAAAGCGTGTACCATGGCGAAAAAGAGAAGCATTATTACAAAATTTTATTTTCTCAGTTTTATGAAAGACAAGGAATTCTTTAAATGAACTATAATTCATTAGAATGGAAAATGTCTCTATTACTGATCAGCTATCAAGATATTTATATAATAATGATAACTTCGTTGAAATATATATTGAAAAACGCAAGAATTCCATGGTGTCGTGCCGTTTCTAATTACATTGTATACATCAAATTACAGTATTACCTCACTTTTCAAAAAAAAAAAAACGGGAGGAGTAAAGTAGCGGGAAGCCCTTACATAGGTAAAATGGTCTGAGAATCTGAGGGGAGCAACAAAAGAAGTGTTTTAACGCTAAAAACGTTTAAGACTTTACAAACAACAGAAACGTTACAGACGTGAACTCAAACGAAGGGTAATAATATATACTGTGTATATTAGGGTGGATCGAAAATTTTTTTCAAATTTTAAACTCTACCTATACAGAAAAGATGTTCTATGGTATATAGATAAATGGAAAAAATAAAATAAATAATTAAATTTTAGGTTAAGAACCGCCGCAAAGGGGTTGATTTTGAAAAAATGGAAAAATACCTAATTTGATTATACGATTTTTTTAAAAAAATTATTATTAATTAAAACCTACCTATGCGGAAAGATGTTCTATGGTATGGAATTAAGAAAAAAATAATAAAAAAAATTTAAATTCTAAATTTATACTACCCAAGGGGTTGAATTTCAAAAAAAAATGGAAAAATACTTAATTTTGATTATTGATTATACGATTTTATATTCGAAATAATTGGTTTTTTCTGAAATATAAATAACCAAAAGTGATGACTAATGATTAGTAAGTAGTATAATGTACATTGCAACATTTTATGACTCAGCTCCCCTCCCCACACTGTCAAATCAGTCCGGCTAAACAACTAGAGCAGTAGGCAATCTCATCTTTTTCTGTCTCGCTTATCTTCCCACACCTCATAAGTCGGAGGTGGTACTTCATGGAATCTTCTCCACAGTCACACCTGTAGTGACAGAACGCCGCCGTGTCCCTGCCTAATGCCATGACAGCAACTTGTGCCGGTTGGGTGGACACAGGACTACCTGTAGTGACATAAGTTTAGCTGCAGTTAGAACGTGGACCGATTTAGTATTTCCGACCGAGCAGGCCTGCCATCGTGTCGCTGCTCCTTCAAGATGGGGCATTATCTCAAAGCAATGTTTTGAACGTTGTGACGAAATAAAATTCGGCGTGGGAGAACAAAGACAGAACCACTCTATTGTCTCAGGTCATAAAGATTATGACCATGACGAGTTTAGTTTATACTTCGATGGCGAAAGACAAGACTCTATCAATGGAAGACAACGAAGAAAAGTCATAATAGAAGAACACATAAGCTGGTAAGAACCTGGCTCTGAGTACATCGGCCACGTGTCTGTAAATTTCGGGAAGCGCAATTATTGGAAATAACATATATAGTTTTTTTGTCATGCGTTGCAATGACATAGATGTAACAAGAGTTGGTTGCGACGGAACATCTGTCAACACGGGTGTCAAAGGAGATATTATACGCAACATGAAACTGATCCTGAATCGTTCACTACAACGGTTTGTGTGCCAGTTACATGCCAACGAGCTTCCACTACGTCATCTTTTCGCGCACGTGGATAAAACCACAACTGGGCGCAGAAGCCTGACTGGCGAAATAAGAAAATCATTGGTCGGATGCGAGAAGCTATCTGTAGTTTCATCCACGACAATAGAAAACACCTTGTGAATGTGACTAACAAGAAGACTTAAGTACTGATCAACTGTACTTAATGGAAATTTGTGAAGTCATAAACTGCTGACATTTCAGAGAAAGTCTGTCGAAGATAAATCCTGGAAAAGTTTGCCACTCAAGGTGGCTCAGAATCGCGAACAGAATTCTCAGGTTCAATGTAGATCACGAAAATTCATCCGAGGCTTTATTAACATTAACGACATTCAATACAAAAGTCTATGCGTCTGTGTGGTTCAGGTCAAAGCGAAACCATAATTTAGAGACGCTGCATTTGTATCAATCAATCGTTCTATTCATTATTTCTCGAATGATTTGAAGGATGTCATAGACCTGCTATTAAAAGAAACTGATTTTTTGGCCATCAGAAAATGTCCTGATATCAATGCTAGTTGACGACACAGAGATCACATAAAGGGAATTAGCCCTTCGAAAATTCTGAAAGCACCAAAGTACATTTGCCTACTGCTCTAGTTGTTTAATCGGACTGATTTGACGGTGTGGAGGGGGGGAGCTGAGTCATAAAATGTTGCAATGCATTATACTACTCACTACTCATTAATCATCACTTTTGGTTATTTATATTGCATTAAAACAATTATTTCGAATCTAAAATCGTATAATCAATAATCAAAATTAAGTATTTTTCCATTTTTTAAAATTCAACCCCTTTCGTAGTATTACATTAAAATTTAAATTATTTTTTATTATTTTCTCTTAATCTCCATACCATAGACATCTTTCCGCATAAGTGAGGTTTGATTAATAATAATTTTTTAAATCTATAATCAAAATTCATATTTTCCATTCTTTTCGAAAATTCAACCCCTCGCGACATTATTAATTTTGAATTTAAATTTTTTATTTTTTTTCTCTTATCTCATACCACCATAACATCTTTTCCGCATAGTAGGTTTTGATTAATAATAATTTTTTTTAAATCGTAATAAAATTCAGTATTTTTCATTTTTTCGAAATTCAACCCCCTTGCGGCGGTTCTTAACCTAAAATTTAATTTTTTATTTTATTTTCCATTTATCTATATACCATAGAACATCTTTTCCGCATAGGTAGGTTTTAATTAATAATAATTTTTTTTCTCCATAGAAGAGCGATCCACCCTAGTGTATATGTCTCAGGGAGACGCAGTATCTGCGATATAGATACATTTAAATTCAAAATGCAAGCGGCTGCTTTTATTGTTGGGAATTTCTGTTTATGACGAAACATTTCGTTACTGAGAAATCGAAGAAAAATAATAAATTTATAATACACTTTTGTACCTGTCGTAACACATTTCCGATGCCAAATTTTCGATCAAGTATTCCCGGTTCAGCATATCGTCGCTTAACGAGCAACACCACCTATCTCAATTTTTTGAAATTGAAAGAGGAAGATTCAAATAAATTTTTCGCAATCAATAACGAATATTTCTGAAATTTTAAGATTTACTATGAACATGAGACCACGTGTTCCAACCAGGCGTGAAAAAAAATTGGAAATATTCGTTATGGGTTGCAAAACATTCATTTGAATCTTCCTTGTTGAAATTTTAAAAAATTGAGATAGGTGATGTTGCATGTTAAGCGACGATATAGTTTAGCTAAACTATTTTATGCTGTTGTTAGATATTTAATTTACTATCGTATTATTACCCTGAAAATGCCTCTATATTCTCCTATATAAAGAGGTACAAATTTTGTCCAATCTGACGTTTAGTCGTATTAACGTCCCATTTTAAATCAACTTGAGGACTATTTTGGAACAGAGGACGTAATCTTGAACCGTTGTCAGAGGACGAAAACGACATCTGAACCGGCACTCTCCTTTCCAAACTTCCACGCCACATTAGCAGTTGCACGTTTGACCCTCGTTATCCGATTTAACGTGTGCCAGTTCCGGACGAATCTGAAAGAAATCTCTGTTTGAGTTTTTGCAATCCCAATCGTGGTGACTATCCACTGTTTAAAGAGCCATGGATCAGAAAAAAAAAACACTAAGTAATACTCAAATCATACGAATAGGCATTCATTTATGGTATGGTATAGTATAGTTAGTTATAGTTCTTGAGCCATTAAAACCATACTCGAAACCAAACTAAACGAATTAAGCTGTTCAATAAAGAAAAATTCTTTTAATGTGTTTTACTTTCCTTTGCCTTGGTTTACTTTCGTATTGGCCATCGTGTTTCGCTGCAGGAAATGGAATCAATTTATATGACTTCACAGACCATGACAAAGGTAACTGTACATAACATCTAACTAAACTTTTTACGCTGTGTTGTGACATCACGGCCTTTTCGCAGATTCAAGATGCACAGTGAATTCCAATATCAAATTGACGTGGCATATTTCAGCATGAATTATGCCGCCGTTAAAGCCGTACTCAAAATCAAACTAAGCGAATTAAGTCGTTAAATAAAAAAACTCTCAAAGGTGTTTTGCTTTCCTTTGCCTTGGATTACTTTGGTTATGGGCATCCTAAGTTACTGTGCAGCAACCGATTCCGAGACTACCAATTTTGGACAATTTTACACAGGTGTCAGGCAATGAGTCATATGAGCGCATTTCCGGAGTTCTTTGTTATATCACGCTCATAAAATGTAAACATCACCCTTCCATTCTTCCCTCCCCCTCCCCTATTTTAAAGAAAATAACTCCGCCCGGCGCATGCGCAAAAGGGCGGAGGGTTTCCGAATCCGTTGCTATACAATAACTGCAGGAAATTGAATCAATTTATGTGACTTCTCAGACCATGACATCAAACAACTAACTAAATATTATTTTATGCTGTTTTGTGACATCACGACTTTTTTGCAGATTCAAAATGCACAATGGATGCCAAAATTAAATTTACGAGGCTTATTTGAGCATGAATTTTGAATCCATTGCAATGTCTTTTTCCTTAACTGGTTTTATTTATCTAACTTGCGTCATATATTGCGATTATACTTTCAAAATTTTGTGTAAATACTTTCAACAAAAACGCCTTTCACATCCGAGAAAGCTGCTCTTCCAAATGTTTAACACTGCATACAGAAATTATCCAGCGTAATATATTATATCTCTTCGAAGGTAATTTACTTTTCTTCTATTTCCCCACAGAATCGTAATATCAGAGATAAGTCATTTTATAAAAAGGAACATAGGATTATCCTGAAAAAGAATCCCTCCAGTTATTGTATTCTAGGCTCTACTTCCGGTTTCCTGTTTTGAAAAATTCTTTCTTTAGTATTTTTGTTACGAAAAAAAACAGGGAAAACGCGATAAAACTTCGGTGAAAGAATAAAACTGAATAAGCTTCTATGGATAGAAAAGAAGTTATTTGCGTCGTTGCAAAATTGAAAAAGAACTTTTAGAATATGAATTCCTTTTTTCAGGTTTCTGAAAAGTAAATTTCGTTTAAGCCAGAAACCGATTATTCTAACATTTATCAAACAAGCCGACTTCAAATGTAAGTTTAAGTTCTGGGATTTCTGATACATATAAATTAATGTTGGAATGTTTGTATAATAACATTTTCAAATTACCCCAGTTAGCTTATCTCCTAAAACCAGTATAAGATTATACAAAACCTTCAAAAAATAAAAAATCAGTGCCTGATTTGAGTTGTAGGGGAAGGTTGCCGAATTTGGACCAACTGATAGTGGTGAATTTTAATGAATGCATTTTTAGTAGCCTATTTATCTTTAAAACAATGCAATTAACATTTTTAAGAACTATACTTTAACTGTTTGATACCGAGGCGACTTTTTTCTAACTCCTTTAAAACTGGAACTTTTTGGAGGATACGACATGAATTGGACTCTTCCCAACCTGGGTGGTCGTTTACCCCACCCCTGCTATAACCTTCCCTTGAGGCTCACAGAAATGGGCTGTGGTTGACAAGGATAATTGGATCTCCTACTCCTATATATCTGAGATCTAAGCGATCTCAGAACCTCCCCTCCCTTCAAAAGAAGCCAACCGCCTCAGACCGGTCTTCGTCGCTTGTTAAGGGGAAATTTTTAGATCGCCCGGACCGCCTCCCTCTGTGTTAGAGGGTTAAAGTAGGAAAAAATAGCTTTTAAAAATTATGTCATTGGTCCAATTAAGGAAATTGGTCGAAACCACTGGTTTCCTAGATTGGATCACCAATTTCTTTAACTCTTTGCACTCCGAAAGATAATAAGATGCATAATTATACACGTGTGAGTGGAAGGATTGATTTATCGCTTTAAGTAGCTGAAAAATATTGTTATTAATTTGTTACAATTCCTAAAAATTTATCTCTGTGTTTTTGTTATTACAGTATAGCACAGTTTATACGTTTTTCATTTACACGTCGTTCGTTTACATTTATACGTCGTTTCAACACAGTCCCGATTCATTCGTATTCATTGGAATGGTAAAGTACTTCGTTTATACAACGCAAAGCTTCGATTATACGTCGTTTCATCACAGTCCCGATTCATTTGTATTCATTGGAATGGTAAAGTACTTCGTTTATACAACGCAAGGCTTCGATTATACGTCGTTTTCCTCCGTTCTAAAATGTGAAAATTTCCTCCTTTCCAGTATGTGAAACATGATAAAGATATCAGAACTTCGAAATTATTCGCAATTGATGAACTAATAAAAGATAAATTGTCTAGTGCTAATTTAAGCGATGATGAAGTATTTATTCCACCTTTCTTTGAAGCTTTGATGGTCTTCATTGGAAAACTTCGAACTTATTTCTTTTGTCAAATGAAAATTGAAAAAACATTCAATGAACTTAATTCCATTCATAATTATGTACTTAATACTCACAGATTATCAGCACGGTTAAAAAGTTTCTAAATTAAACGCCTACCTGCAGGCATATAAATCGTATAAAACATGTATACTTAGTACTCAAGATATGCAATAAAGGTGATTTTTCTCACTTTTATGATAATTTATTTTAAAATTTAATTATTTATTTCCATGCTATGTCGTATTATATTAGTACTATCTTAAAAAAACTTTAAAATTAATACCTTTATATGAATTTGTATTAGTAACAATAAATTTGTAATAATCAAAGTTGTTTAGTAAAATTTCGATTATACGTCTTTTTCATTTAAACGTGGTTTTAAGTCAGTACCTTGAAAGACGTAAAAATAGTGCTTTACTGTATATGGATTTTACAATAAGTGCTATACAACAAGAATGTATAAAAGAGGCATCATTTAGAATGTCGAGTCTGACTCGACATAAGAGTGCAAGGGGTTAAACCCAGTTCAATCAAAAACATTTTTCATCCTCAAATTCACACCAGTACACAATGGATGAACCCAAGAATGACATTTAATACACTGTATCACTTCCTCCCCTCCCTTTTCTTCACAAATGTTAAGTTTTTTTTTAAATTTTGGATTCAATATTTGATGACTTAAATGCCCTTCTATTGTTTTCTTCCTTTGACTTGTTCCACTTGAAAACTTTAAGAGGACTACTAGTGCTGATAACTGCTTTCTGAGCTATTCCTGTAGTTCAAGATAATAATCCCATTTATTTAAACAATCTAATTTATAAATATAGTCCAATCTAGGCAACATTTGGACAACAACAACAAAATTTCCCTAATCTTATATTCGATTTCTTTTAATAAAATTACAGTAGTAAATTGTAGCCAAACAAATTTCCTATCTGCGAATATAACATTATATTTTCCTACTTACTTTAAAACAGCGTAGGTGTTTTCATCTTTTGTTAAAATAATTAAGATGATACCTAAATCTAAACACTTATTCTCTAACTGAAACCGTGTAGCACTTTCTCTTAAAAATGATTTCACTCACAAAATTGGCATCGTTATAACATAATTTGCCTATTGTAAGGCCAAAATATTAACAGAATTGAAGCTATGTTACCGGTCCAATCTAGGCGCTGGTCCAAATTTGGCGACTCTCCCCTACATGTGAATGTGCCTTGCCACATTATCATACCTACAAAATTTGAACAGTGTTAGCGGTTTTAGCTTTATTTTACAGATTTTAATCATCCTTACAGGAATGGCGCTAGAGTTTGCCCGACGGGAAGGGGCGATTTGCCCGACAAGGGGGCACGGTCTCCCTGACAGGAGGGCACGATCTGCTGTATGAGGAGGCGAATGTGATGAAATTGGTCTCAAATTTTCGCCAGATTATTATTTATCAACTACGGTTGAAAACCAGGTAGAAAAATTTTCCCCGACGGGACACAAAAATTGTCTCCGACAGGGGGGGGGGGCCTGGCCCCCCAGTCCTCTCTCCTCTTGCGCCACCCCTGCATCCTTAGCTTTGTTTTAGGCTTCGTACTTTTAAAATTGTAAATTATTTGTTCCTAATCGCTCGTTTATTACTTTCAAATGATTTAGCATCAACCGTTTAAACTATGCTTTACCATGTGTTCTCAACTTTTTATTTATTCAGTTCTCCATTGTAATTTGTCAAAATTCGTATTTTTTGTACCATCATGAGGGGAATGAATAAACGATTATCGAGTTTTAAATGCAGTTTCATAAATTACCTTGTACTTGACACAGCAGAGCCATATATTGACTACTGGACGGCTTACTGAATAATGTAATCGCTAGAAAAGTTAGTAAATACTGAAAAGAAAACTCCTGTTTAAAAGAAATGTGCTGCTATTGATTTTACAAACCTTTAAGAAAGCATTACTTCAAATATTTTTTAAAAGTACACTTTTATTAGTATAAAGAAAAGTAGATTTTTTAAAAATTATTTTCTACTTTTTCGTCTTTAATTTATAATTCATAATTAGAAATATTATGGAATGTTTGAATCAATTTTTCTCAATTTTACTACCAAGTCATATGGAATCAAACTTTAATGAAATAAATCGATTAATTGATAATTAAGTTCTAAAAATATTAAAATAGTGTATTGTTATCAAACAATTGAAAACTGAAGTACATCAGAAAGTGAATGGAAATTCCATGACAATATTCTACCTTTACAAATATACAACAACTCAAAATAGATAAAGGTGTGTAAAAATGACACAGAATTTAGTCTAAAAAACGTTTTTTTAACCCTTTCTAAGGCCGTGGGAATATACTTCCTATCAAATTCATCAATTTTTAAATGCATTTTTTAAGGTTGGCGCAAGTTCTCGACAAATTTTTAGATGAAACAAATTTCTTATCTCAAACCATAACGAAGTGTTTTGACTCGATAAATAATTACTAATTAATAAAATTAATTACCAAAAAAATGTCATCCAATAAGCTAAATCAATTTGTTTTCTTAAATTAATCTCAAAACCAAAGTTATTTTATTATACCACTACTAGAAAAAAATGGCCTTATAAAGGATTAAAGGGTTGCACTGCAATGCAATAACTTCCATGAGTGGCACCAGCGGATCAAACACGCAAGACACCCTTTTAAATTCTAACATTGCACATTCCAAGGTCAAAGAAAAATGCATTTTTTAAAGGATATTTTACATAAGAACTTTTTAATCTATAGTCACGAACATGAAATATGAGATCGTGAAAACATATACTGAAAAAGTACTTGTACTAATCAGATTCTGCAATACAAAAATACTTGCACTTGTCAGATTCTGTAGTATTTATTGTTTACAAAAATAAATCATGCTTCCAACTTTGTTTTAAATATTTCATGAAATTTTCCAAATATATATATTTAACTCAATTAATTTTTTTCATTGTTGTTCTTTATCATCAATAAATGCTCCATTGCCCTATTTTATTCTCGGCCTTTACGAACATAAGGTCAAAAGTTATTACAAAGAAACATGCAGTCCACTGCATCATAATTAAATTTTTAACATAAAATATTGTGATATTCAGCTTTGTCACAATTATATAAAAACAGTAAGCTCACTGACACCAAATTTCGATGAATCAAACATTTCTATCGATTTTTAACAATACCAAGTCTACGAAAAATGATGCACTACTGAAACCAGTATCCGATTCATTCTCAGTAAAAAAAATGTTATCTGCGGCGATATACAGAAATTCCCCGATCACTTTTAAAATTGTGTTACTCTCGAGCTTTACGCACGTTCAGTCAAAAAGGATGACGAGAAAAAGGAGGGTTGGAAACAAGATGGTGATTCGATTTTACCTTACGGTAAACGCATTTAGTGTGAAGGGAAAGTCGTAGGCAACGGCTGAGAGAATTTTGTAACAAGAACATGTGGTTGTGGGAAACCCTTACAGAAAAAGGCTTGGAGTGTTGCAGGACAAAAAGGTACTGGAAAGGAAAGGATGCATTGTATAAATCTCTTTCAAAGAAAGAAATTCGGTGAAAAAGAACAATCCTGTTCCAAATGAAATGCAAGAAAGAAATGTTACTAATGAATATTTAATTCAGTAGTTGTTAAAATAAATGATACCTATTTTTATTAAATTATTTATTTCTGCTATAAAATAACCTTTAATATTTTAATAGTTACTAAAATTATTTATAACAGAAGCTATTCCTTAAAACCTTTTAGTGCCGAACAAAAGTATCGTACCTATGCGAAGAATGCCGGGACAATTTGACGCATTTGCTAACGTTTGGGGAAAAGCTCATAAAAAACAAAATAAGAATGTTGTTTACAAAATTCAAAAAGGAGGATATTGCGAAATAAAGGGAGAATAAATCAATGCCAATTGTATTTCAATATTTGTTGAAAATCATACGAGTAGAATCAATATAAAACATTATGAAAAACAGAAAAATCGAATATTAGCTTATAAATTAATCGAGTATTAATTTTTAATATTAATGAAATATTACTAATATTAATATATAATATTAATCAAATATTATTAATAAATCGAATATATTAATAAAACCATTTACAACGTTTTATACATTTATTTTGAGATAGAGTTCTTTCGCGATGCGAACAGTAAGGTGCCGTCGCATACGCAACAATATATCGTCCGTCGTTGGCACTTTTTGCAAGTGTCGCGAACGATGATATATCGTCGTTCGGAACTATAAGGGCAAAAAAGATTTATCTCGTTGGTATCTATATTATTATTTTTTTCGTTCAGAAGCACCTTCATTATGTTTTTATAAATGAAAACAGTTTTACTTGCCTATTACATTCTTTTATTTAACTTGACTTTCTTTATGTTCGTAAAGATTGAAATTTTGCAATCAACTTTTCACTCATTTCCTTATGATCTTGTCATTTAAAATTTTGTTAACTTGTGTGTTCTCGCTGACAATACACTGTTCTAAAATTTTCAGAACTCAATTATCAGTTAGTCGATTAATTTACTTAAATTTTGATTTCATATGAGCACCGTCACTAGTTAGTGAATTTCAAGAACAGTTGATGACAATATTCCATAATATTTATAATAATGAGTTATAAATTAATGATTAAAAAGTAGAAAATAATTAAGAATAAAAAATCCTATTTTTCAGTACACTAATAAAGGGGTTTTTTAAAAGTTGTTTTTATTAAAATTTATTTTTCTTTAAAATGAGTTTGTATTTGCTGAACTTAATCCTTAATTTAAACATAGACTTTATTCAGTAGTGAATTACATATTGAAACAGTTAAAAGAATTTTTTAAAATCTATTTCTAGTTCAGCCTTGCGTCTAAAATCATTGCCATCTTTAAGCACTTAAAGTGGAAGAGGCAAACCCTAACTCAGCATGATGCAATCAACAAGCGCCATGCTCAGCATGATTCGCTTGTCAACAAGTGCTATCCTTTGGTTTGTGTTTTTTTCAGCATTACAACCCTTATACAGAGAAATCTAAGAAAATTTCTTTTAAATAAAGGCTAAAATATTCACTACATGAATTTATGTTTCACATAAAACACTTTAAAGCAATGCAGATTATCAGAAGTAGAAGGATAGTGTCTATGAGTTCTTTGTTAAAAGTTCATTGTTAGCTGAAAGTTCATTGGAAAACAGTTTTTTGAAAAGTTAGCAATTCAGAGAAGAATTCACTAGCCTATGGAGGTTGAAGCAAAGATCACAAGCTGATGAAGTCCCTAGAAAGTACACTTTGACGCAATTTTGCTGGGGAATGCTTGAGCTGCTGATCTTTGCGGGGGGGGGGGGGGGTTTGGGGGTTTTTCAAAAGAAGCAAATCCTTGGGATATGGTTTACAGGAAGACGTTTCTATTGTTGTCAATAAATCGGTTTATATTATGCCTTTTTCTACTTCCTTGACGTAAGCTTTTTTCAACCATTCTGGCAAGAGTTTGATCGGATTCCTCATAAGCCAAGAAATGGTGAAAACACATTCCTTGGTATAGTGAACGGTTAATCCTATTTCACCACAGCTACAGCAGATTTTGTTTCCACAGATTCGGAACGTAGAGGATACGTGGGGAAAGGCATATAGCCATGAGGCCTTATCTCAAATACAAAGTCTAATACCCGACTTTCTCAAAAAATTGTGGACCTTAACAGTAAGAAGTTAAGTGGAATAAGAATTAAGAAACTCTAAGGTCAATTATTCAACAAAATTAAAAATCATTGAAATAACCTAAATAACAAAAATGAAAATATATGAATAATAAATGAACTCAACTGAAATGATGCTCTTTCTGCAGATTATTATTATTTTTGGCAGAACTAGAAACAACTAGAAAGAAAAATGTGATTAGCTAAGATAACTTATTTAAAATGTAAGTTAAATAGTTTTTATTCGAAAACTAAAAAAACTAGCAGTGTTAAATTGGCCAATAAATCAAAATTATTGATAAAATGGTATTACAAGAGGAAACTCGCATGCAATGACCATGTTTTTTCTCTCGTTCATACTGAAAACGGTATTCGCTATTATTCTCAATGAAAGCCGCTATAATTGTTACATTAGGCTTACCTAATATTAGAATCACCGAGTCTGATCATACTTGTCTTTCTTGAAGTATTAAAGATTTTAAGTTAAAATTATTTCAACCACTTCACTTTTTTATCAACATGGTGTTTTCAATCTACATGGTGCTTCAATTTTGTCCAAATTAATTTAGTCTAATTTTAGGCGTTTAAATTTCATGATATAGATTTTGAATGACTTTAATAGCCTATTTCTTAATAAAATAATATTATTACACTAGCTGGCTCTTTTAAAATAATTAAATTTATTACATTAACATTTGAAATTCGCTTGGCATAAACATAGATCATTTAAAAGAGATAGACATTTAGATTATCAATTAATGATTAGCAAAATTTGTGTCTCAGCTCAGACTCACTCGTCACAGTTCATACGGGGTAAGCTGTGTTGGTACTGTTCTTACAGATGTTGCATATGCATTTGTCAATATATTTTATTAACATCATTCAGATAATGAAAAGGCATTTGATATGCATCAGCTTTGTTGTACTCATTGTTTTAAATCATGTTTCCTTTAGGTTAGGAATAGATGCTATTCTTTCAAAAAAGTCAATTCGTTTATTTCGAATTTCATGTGCATTTTTAATAATTATATATTTACGTACTATTTCTATTGTGTCAAACACTAATATTGAACAAATGCATAAACATATGAACTGTAACATAAATAGGTAGAAACAATTCTTTCGGTCTTAAACTCAATACCCTATCCCACACTAATCTTGAGCAAACACATAAACATATGAGCTATAGCATAAATACATGGAAACGATTCTTTCAGGTCTTCACTTCAATATCCTTTCCACTAAATTAGCCGTGAATGAAGAGTAACGTCAGACCACACTTAATACTCAAGCCCCCTTCCCCATCTGGATACACCGTCCATTGCTTTTACCTATCTTCTAAAAGATGAATATCTTCTTAGTTAGTCCCCTAGCTCAAACTAATACATAAATACGTGCTCCTGAGCTATAGCATAAATACCTACGTGGAAACGATTATTTCTGGTCTTCAACTAAATACCCTATCCAACACTAATATTGGAGATATACAGGATGTTCATAAATTATTGGACCCGTTTAAAAAATTAGTAAAAAACTAATAATTTTACAACTACTCTTTTTTTTAATGAGATCGCATTTTAAAAAAGGTTTTTCTCGCATATGTAACCAGTCGTTACGGTGGTCCAGGTGGTCGTAAATTATTGAACATCTCCCATTTTTGAGAGCTATTATCTGCGAAACTATTAAAGCTAGAAGAAAGGTAAAAGTATATATTTGTAGAGAATTCTACGCTTTTAATTTGTTAAATCAATTGTAATTAGAAAACTGAATAGTTTTCGAGATATTCAAGAAAAACTGAAAAAGGAAACCAGAAAACGCGCATCGGCATCTACTGATCGGTAGCCATTGCGTATGGAAATCTCTCGCTGTAGCAAATTTAGAACTCCGTAATGGTACGCCACCTATCTGGAAAAAAACCTTTTCAATTGATCTCTCATTTGAAAAAAACGCAGTTGTGATATTATTAGTGTTTTTTCATTCATTTTTGAAATGGGTCCAATAATTTATGACCACGCTGTATATAAACATATGAACTATATCGTAAGTATGTGGAAACGATTCTTTCAGGTCCTCGCCTCAATATCCTTTCCACTAAAATAGCCGTGAATGAAGTGCATCTTCAGACCACACTTAATACTCAAGCTCCTCTCCCCATCTGGATACACCCTCCATTGCTTTTACCTATCTCCTAAAAGATGAATATCTTTTTAGTTAGTCCCCTAGCTCACCTTCCTTTCAAGCCATCAATTTATATTTTCTCATGGAAAAAAATGTTCCGTTAGACAGCAACAGAAGTCTGCAATTTCAGACTGGTGAAACTACTGCTTTTTTCAGGCGATTTGAAGTTTTTCTAAGTAGAAATCGCATTGTAAAATTTGATATATGGTTCGAATCTAGGAGTAAAGTGCGCTCCATCCGTCTCTTCCCCGTCCTTTTCGAGGATGTACAAAAATTCATGATTTATGTATCCATGCGCAATTTCCCCAATAGTTTCTTTGGGGGATTTTGTTTATTTTCTTCCTTACAGTGCATAAGACTTTCCAAAAAATAACAGACTAGAGTATGAAGGTTATGAATATCGTGTTTCAATAGAAGATGACGTTTTTATTCTCGCTTGCTGCTGCAAACCATTAAGCTTTCCTGATATCGATCTGTGGTAAGTGGATTGATACTTCACTCTTTTATGCGGGAAGGAGGGAAACTGTTTAAAAGAGCATTTCATTAATAACGGCTTTCCGTGAAAGATGCATAGTAATAGGGGAACATTTTCCCTGAGATCTTTTGTAAATGGTACTTTGTGCGTGCTCGTCGATTTTTAGTTTTGAATTTCATTCAGGAACAGATGGTTTCTGCAATTCAAAAGTTCCGAAATTTGTTTCCTCGGTGTTTTCTGAAAATACTATTCTCAACATTTGAGTGGGTTGTGTTCGCAGAATTGATGCAGAAATGTTTAAGCCAAATCTGCCTATAAGAGGGTTGAAAAAAATTAAATAATTCCTCTTGGCATTAAAAGTTTGATACACTAATTTATGTGTCAATTTGTTATCATGCTCTTAAAAGTCAAATCTGGACATGGCAAAAAGTACAAGCGGAATTCCGAGCAAGATGGTATCTGTGATAATGCATACTTATTTTTCACAGGCAGAATTGTCTTTAACACTTTAAATGATCTAGGCAATCAATATGGTTTCTGTTTTAAATTTTAAATGACATCTCAAGTTTATAAATTTATACAAGAAAAGCGTATTCGGAAACTATTCCTATGAAATGTTTAGCTCAAAATATTCCTGGTCTATTGATTTTTCATTTAACAAACAGGAAATATCATAAATAAACCTTCAGATTTAAATAAAAAAACATTAAACATATGCTAAGGGCTAAAATTATGTACAATGTTTGGACCTATTTTTTTTACTGGCAGCCAAATTTAATGTTGCTTAATATGGTTTCTATCGAGTGTATTACACTTCGCACTAACTTACAATATTAATTACATCTGTATTCGGGACGTATGTAAACATTGATTTCTAATTACAGTGGAATCTCCCTATAACGAAATCGCTTGGTTCCAGTTGAAAAATTCGCTATAGAGAAAATTTCGTTATACGGAGATTAGAGATTTTTGCAGTTATTTAAGTAAATGTTACAAACCTTTTAGTATGTGCGATAAGTTCAAAAATATTTAATTATGACTTTCAATCAAAACTTAAGTAATATTTATTATAAATTTGTTAAAATTGTACTAATTTTTATTGTATAAATAAAATGCTCAAAAGTGAAGACAATTCACCAATTTAGAGAATACTAGTACTAGTACGGATAAGCATAAAATGCGCACTGTCGCATCCATTTGCTGTTTCCACCCCCACTACACCCCGATTCTTGGAGTCTTGACCCGTAGAAATGTTGCTCCCTCTGTAGAAACCCAGGTCCCCACAACCGCATTACCCTTCACATAGCATTTTATTGTTATGTGTTATCGCTGGAATGAACAATTCAATGGTTCCAGAAACAGGCAGGTGTGAACGATTTGTTTGCACAGAAATTAGCAACTTTCTTCAAAAATGACAAAAATCGAAAAGATAAAGTTCTGTAAAATTCGTAATAGGGAAACAACCACTTCTTTATATGGAGAATATTTTGAAGGTTATTTAACATTCCGATTAAAAATTTCGTTATAGGGAGAAATTCGCTGTAGGGAGATTCTACTGTATATCATAACTTTGGGATAAAAATCTTATTTGCATATATTTGTCATCTACAATGCACAGAATTGTAGTGAGTTTCTATATATTTTCTTAGTGTCTTTCAGTATTTGAGCATTCTTTCTAGAAACAAATGGTATTTGATCTTTATAATTTAGAAAAAATATCATAAATATCGAAAAAAAATAAAATTTCGAACATTCAAAAGATGAAATCTAACTAACAGTTTTGAAAGGCTTTCTTCTATCATCAATATTTGAAAAAGAAGAGACAAGACTTTACATTATTCTTCATCCATATTTCCATTACTTTTGATGAAATTTCCCATTCCCACCATCCGTTGTTCTCTTTGCCAAGGAATCTGAAGAGAGAACAACGAGTGTTGTTTTGTATTTATTTCCTTGCGCAGGATGAGCCTAAAGGTTCTTACGCTGCAGCTTAATCCACTATCATTTTCTACACTATGTTTATTATTCGCATCAAAATCAAAAGAAAAATTGTAAAAATAATGAAGTATTTAAAAGGATAACAATTGATCAAAATATACTTTAATAACAGCTCCTACAGGAAAGGTGTGTCGCCTAGTTTCCATTATCTTATTCTGAATTCCTAATGGTTATTATAAATTTTATCTAAAAAGTGCTTCCATAGAAAGCTGTGGCATAATACTAAAACTTAAGTCTTGTCTGGTGACGAAGTAATAAATATTTCGGTAAATTGTCATCGAATTTAGAATATTACGTATGAGCTTGAATAGATTTCTACAAGATAACATTATTTGGCTGAAACTTTTCATTTGCAATCAAGAAACTTTAATTTTGATATGATGTAAATGAAGATTATAGTATTTTTAATTCAAAAGTAACTTTTTAAATAATAAAATATAATTAATTACATTAAAACAAGCTGATTCACTTGCTGGATACATGTTATCATTTATTAATACAAGTTTTATATTTAAAAACATTTTCATTCCAACAATTTCCCTGCTTCTAATATTACCTCTTCATTTTTCTAATGTATATGAAACTAAATGGAAATCTTAAAATTATTGCAAGTAGGCATTGTAAAAATTCAAGTTAAATGCCAA
This sequence comes from Araneus ventricosus, assembly GCA_013235015.1. Classification (NCBI taxonomy): domain Eukaryota; kingdom Metazoa; phylum Arthropoda; class Arachnida; order Araneae; family Araneidae; genus Araneus; species Araneus ventricosus. Next base: position 976,329 of record BGPR01000005.1, read on the forward strand.
AGTATTAAAGATAATAAAATACAAATATTTGACTAACAGTGTGCAACATCATATTCGAAATAAAACTTTCACTAAAATTAAAAAGTGTCTAACATTCGTTGAATTCAGTACTTTACACTTAATGATAAATTAGAAGAAAAATTACACATTGGCAATTTCATTAAGCAGATAAACTTTTTCTCATTAAATTTAGCAAGTTTCATTAAAAAAGTGTAAATGGCTTCAAAAGGACAATTAATTTGAATTTTTATGATGTTCAGTGATCGCATTTTAATACGGCTAAGCACAGTAATCACTTTGCGAAACTAAAATTGGACTCAAGTTACATTCTAATTATTTTAATTTATAAATCATCTTCTGTTTGCAAAAATGTCAATCGTTTTCGCCATTTCATCGTAAGATATTTAAAATAAGAATAACCCAACAAAATAAATCTTCGTGAAATAATTTGTTTGAAGACTTTCTTGTTTAGAAACAATTCTGATGCTAGATCGCCGTTGCCCAACTATGAATATGAAGCTTTTTCAACATTTTAAATCTATTTAGGATGAAAAAGAACTAATCGATCCTAAATTCTCAAGGTATACACAGTTAATATAAAGAAAATGACGAATTAACAAATCGGAGAAGGAAATATTCAATGCAGATGTTTTTTAAATAATTTACATCAAGATTAATTTCTTAACTAGAAAAAAAAATTCTGCATAGTTTTTGTTCTAAAATTTGATGAAGGAGGATTCTAAAACAAAATTTCTACGACCCACAATTTTAAAAAGCACTGATATAAAGCAGGACTTCTTAGCCCTAGAATGGAAACGTCACTGCTGCGACCCCTCAATGGAGCCTTGGGGCTAATTGAAGTATTTCTCTAAGACTTTAAGATTACTCGGAGATTATTTTTAAAATATAACTTTGTATAAATTCTATGTAAATTTTTAACTATATTTATAAATAGCCCATCGCTTGCAATATGTAGGAAGCGCTCGTGAACGATTTGTTGAATGCTGTTTCTGTCTGACATTTTTATTGTTTCTACTAATTTGTTAACAGGAATTCCATTGCCGACCTTTGGAGTGTTGAAACTTTTTCAGTTTGACTAATACGTGGAGACACTTTGGTCTGTGACTATGTACTGAACTGGAGACTGCAGACCTTTCAAATACCTCAAAGTCTGTCGATAGCATAGCTGGGATAAGGGACTTTTTCGCTCCTCCTGAAGCGACACAATATCATGTGTCGTGAGGGATGGAGTCCATATTGACTCCACATTTCCATTGCAACTTTTTCCAATCACGACCCCATTTTCGTTTGAAGCATTTTAAAGCCACCACTAAAATTGGAAACATATATAAAAAAAAGTTGTGCATTAATTTATAAAGAAAATTTATTTTCAATAGTTATTCTGAATTTTTGTTATTCAATATATGGAGGGTTCAGAGTTAACCCCTTCTTGGTCGTAGTTTTTTCCGAATTTCCGACGCCCCCCAAGAAGCAATTTTTTATTGCTAAGAATTAATATATTTTCTATCCTGAATTCGAAAATGCAAAATATTTTTGTCAGTAATCGGTTTTTGCTTAACCTACTGGTGCACGTGATATACATGTGATATCCGTTCAGTGATCTCCAGTTTTCCCTGCAATGCACCCAAGTTTTAAATTAAAACAAAATACGCTCTGATAATTTATTTTTCAAATCTATTGCTTTGAGGTATTTAAGATAAATATCTGCATAAAAAGAATTACTAATGATATATAGGAAATGTTTTTAAATGGTTTTACAACCTTACCATGAGAAGGAATTAACGATCTTTCATGACCATTATAGCATAAAAACCACATTGAAATTATTTATTGCTGATTATTTTATTGCATACATTGTCAAAATCGAGGAATATAACGAGAAGCGTAAGTAGCGACGAATTCTGTTCCAACGATGCAATTTTTCTCTTCGTCGCACGGCATGTGACGCCGAACATATGACGTGCGACGCCGATCAAGAAGGGGTTAATGTGGACCAGGTCTATGTTTTTTTTCCATTTTACACTAGCACTGCCATGGTAACGTAGGATTGAAGTCCACAATTCAATTTTTATCCACCCAACAGGAAGAACCGTTAGACTTACACTGTCATTATAAATGCAGCTGACTATGAGAGCTGCTTTCTCAAAAATGATTCTCGTGAGCCTGGTCCACTTTAACCCTGAACCCTCTATATATTAATTAAATTCTTTACATCAAAATTATTGTCTTCGGAATTTTTTCCACCAGTGCTTAAGAATTTTAATAAGCCGTTAAGAACCATTAGGTTGCGACCCATAATTTAAGAAGCTATGATATAAAAAAATATTTTTTTTTCGAGAAATTCCCTCATTAGAGAATCAACTCCAGAAACAGAAGTTAGATCAAATACCTTCAGTTCTCTTTTAATAAAACACGGATTTTATTTGTTCGAATATAAATTTTTGCCAATAATGGGTTCATGTTAGCCAATCTAGTAATAGAAAACTATTTTTCGTGTGGTTTCTTTAATCAATCTTCTTAAGCACGGTTAACTTGAACCTAATCAAACGAATGGTTTTATCCTGCTCTGCCTAATCCTGATTTGCAATTTAAATTCTTTCCCTTTCTGTGAATTTAACTTTCTGAGAATTAAGTTTTCGTTAGTCACCTTCCGAAGCGAGAAGTTCATTTGAAACTCTTTTATTGGAGTTGCACTTTTTCTGGAGTATTTAATAAATCGATTCCAGGAACTGTACTCCCTTTTCGGAATTTCCAAAAACTCTCCTTTAATAACATCCGTATAAATGTTTCAAATACCAAACGATAGAGAATAAAATTATCTGGCTTCTCAGAAAAATTCATCGGTGTCTCACCTTATGTAATCATGAATTTTTTAGGAAAAGAAGCTTTGATTTTTAAGAACTATTCAAATCGCTTTTGCCGACGAGTTTTATTAAACGTCCATGTGGAAATCTTAGAGTGAAGCATAATCATTTGAGCAAATAATGATTGAAAAGTCACCAATGAATGCAACGACGTGGGTGGGATAAGGCGAGAACAGGTCTTATTTTGAGAAAAAAATTAAAGACGAACTAAAATGGGGAAGAAATTACTCAGGAGGAATGAAAAAGTAAAATCGCAGAAAACTATAGCAGAGTCCAATAGCAGAAGTTGACCCGACTCATGAGGCACTTTATTATGCAGTTCTGTTCAGTAAGTAAGCGTTTATCAGGCGAATATGAGTTAGTTAACATAAGAAAGGGTTAATTTGAAATATATTTCTTGGAGGAAGATCCGATGACATTGCAGCAATTTATCTATGCCTGATTGAAATTCAATACCAGTATAAATTGTAACAAACATTAATACTAGAAACACCGAATCATTAAGACAGACCTCTTCTACCTTAAAAGAAAAAAAGTATCGCGTATCAATAACTTGGATTATTAATGCATAA
>BGPR01000005.1:979795-1004901 GCA_013235015.1 Araneus ventricosus
CTTCATTCAATAAATAACATTCAAATGTGTCCTTATATTTGCAGATTTTATATACTTCTAATTATTTCCATAAACGCGTTCTCATCTGTTTCGATGTTTCTTGGGCAAAGCACAAATAAATATTCAAGATAAAACGTCAGAAAACACGAAGAATCACATGCTTAATAATTAGACGATGCATCGCGTTTCTGAATATTCGCACAATAAATTGAAACTCATTTAAAATGTAAGCTCACTTTAAAGCAAACAAAGAGTAAAGGAAGATAAGAATGCAGAATGAATTATGATTAAAACTGTTGCGGAACGCCGTCAATTTATCATGTGCTTTGTTTCCCAACTTCAGCGGAAATCCTTTCAAATGAAAACAGAAGAGAGGAAATTCGATTAATATACGTGATGAATTGGAGCAAAATTATAGGACCAATATTTAAATAAGGATTTCTGAATCAGAACGGGAAAAGAGAATCTAAGCACGAAAAAATTATATTTGTTCCTTATGCAAATTTGTTTTCCTAATGATAATAAAAAGTAAATTGGGCTATTTTTTTAGTATGAAGCTTAATAAATTTTCCTACAAGTTCATTTAATGAGAAAATTATAATTTGATATTACATAATATTAAAATATCCTTTACGTTAATAAAGCGATTCTAAACATCAACGAAAATCTACTAAAAAAATTTGATCAGTGATATTTCGGTGACAAATTTTTTAGCTGAATACACCGAGGATCGTGAATTCGATCTCGCCAGTACCCATCATGTATTTTATGTTGTGACTTTAATTATTAAAAAGTTTACTTAAACAAAATTTCCTTGCGTTTTGTTGATATAAAATATAAGTGAGTTTAGTTTGATTAACATGATGTTTTATTTAACACAAGAGCTACATTTTGACGGAGCTCGCAATATTTAATCGTAGTTCGAAAACGAGAACCAAGCCAGCACGTCCTTCTCCAGACTGCTACACCACATCATCGATAGGACGCTTGGCTCAGTAAGACTGATCATTCAAGACCGCTCCATGCCAAAAGCTATAATTATTACGAAAAACCGGGAAGATATGGATTGGTGGGGAGCGGGAGTTTGAATATCCAACTCGTCCCAATATCCATCACTCCATTTGGATTGACGAGCCGCAAATGTGGAGGGAGTAGGTACATGTAAAGGGTAGGGACCTTGGATTGCATAGTTCACAGAGGAAATTGGAAATGGCGAAGGTTGGAGTGACTAGTAGAGGATGGATTTAAGTGGAGTGGAGGGGTCGTGAATGACCTGCCTAAATGAATGAACTAAAAAATGGAGTGGCATAGAGTGCCACTACGCCATTTGCGTGGCGTGGTGCGATCGGGAACATTAAGATTTCATGTGCATCAGGCCTGCGTGCATGATGAATCTTAGTAGAATTGGTATCGATCCCGTGAACCACCGGCTACGAAAACGAGACTCTTCCACCAAACCACCATGGCTCTATTAAATATGAGAGAGGCATTTACGCTTAGATGAAATCGGATTTATTCAACTGAGTATAAAACCTAGAAATGCGTCGGCAATAATTCTTTATACAGCTTCAAGTTGCATATAATGCTACCCAGCAAATAAAAAAAGGGCTTGTATTGATAGATACACGCTACAATTTTTTTCCACTTTACCCTTTCTATTTCTTTAAAGCAAAGTATTAATAACAATCTTTGAATTTCTGCTGTATTATTTTCAGTTTCCTTTAACCCTTTTTATCCCGACGGTACTTAAAAGTCTCGCTTTAATCAAGCTTATATCTTCGTGATACGAGTTTTTTCCTTGATGGAATTCGCAAAAACACGATGAATGTAGCACCAACAGCAAGCAGTATATAGCAACTGAAGGCAGGAATTAAAAAAATTATTAATTTAATTAATTAAGTTATTTTAATTAAACAGGTTTTTTCTCTTTCCTGGGGTTATTCTGCCCCAAAACTTATCTAATGGTGCAAAAATAAAATTGTAAATTTCCTGGTAAATTAATTCGGGATACAATGGGTTAAGCAACAAATGGTTTCCAAGAATTATTGGAATAGAAATCTAACGAGTAAGGAAAATTTCTTAAATTTAATGTGTCCTGTGAGTTTAAACCATATATATGTGTATATGAATGAATTTCATCTGTTTCGTTCAAACGGGTCGGAAGTTTGTATATAATATTTCTACGGTAAACCATTATTTAAACACATTCAGAATCTCAAAAAGAAGTAATGAAAATGGGAATTTGAAACACTGAAAAAGGAGCGAGGTAAAAAAATTTCAAAAGCTCTGATGTGAAGAATTAAAAACTTTATTTATTTATTTACTTATGTTTTGTTGCACATGCTTAAAAAAACGCCTATGGCTTTTAAGAATTATATTTAGTTTTATTCAAAACTTTTTTATTCAAGAATAAACACTATCACAAAAGAAGAACTGACTTATTTTTTCTTTATTGTACACTTTTATTTAACTAGTTTTATGTTTGTAAAGATGGAATCGTGTAATAGATTTTTTCCCTTACTTCCTGATGTACTGGAGTTTTGAAATTTTCTATACTTGTGTATTCTAGATGACAATACACTATTTTACTACTTTCAGAACTTAATTAATCAAAAGTTTTATTTTATACGCGTGGCACCATCATAGTGAATTTGAAAAAAATTAATTTTAGATTTCATAATGTTTATGATAATGAATTATAAATCAAAGTCTAAAAAGTAGAAAATAATTAAAATATAATATTCTACATTTTAGGTTAGTTATAAAAGTATTTATTAAAAACTGTTTATATTATGTTTATTTCATGCTACTGCTTTTGGGAACTTAATCTAAATAACAATTTTTTAACTTAAATTTTCAAATTCTTTAACATCAGCTTGTTCTTAAAACCTCTAACTGAGAATAAATTGAAATTTTAACCTACGTTGATATATTTGATCTAAGTTATACACGCATGTGTAATTTATTCTCAAAAGCATGGCTATGTAATTGAATAACGCTATCCGCGTAGAGCAACTACTGAGAGTTACATCGATGTTGTTAAGTGTTTAGATGGCCAACAGAGAGTCTTTAACTTATATTTGATTAAGTAATGGCGGAGGTCTGACTTCAAGATGCAATTTGGAGTTGAATCTCTTTATCAAATATCAAGGGCATAAAGGTTGGAATCACAACTGTTGGCGACTCGACTAAATCTTCCTTAATTTATTGTACATAATCACAGTAGAAATTAGTAAAGGAGTTTGTGTTTTAATTGCGCATTACAATTTGCATTTAATCAATGAAATTTTGCTATTTTGCTTGTCTATTTATTGCAAATAATCATGGTAGTTTTCATTTTGTAAATTACTTTTTTTCTAAAAGCTGCATTCCTCGGTAATGCATAGAACATTATGAGAACTATTTTCTAATTTTAAGCATGCATTCTCGTGATTTTCATTGCAACAGTCCGAAATTTTCTACGGGCGAGTTTTCTGGTTTGTTTATTTTGGATTCACAGACCGTTTTCCGCTATCCCTCCGATTTAAGTAATCGCCAAATCCATTTGGAAACTGTATCAAGCGCCAAGTTCTAATCTGTTCTTTCTTTAATACACAAAGCGTTGAATTCCCTGTTCTTTGAGTTTGTGTAATCCTTTCTTTTTAAATCCGTTAAAAAAATTCTTAAAGTATTTAAATTCTAAATGGAACAATTGGAATTAGCTAAATCGTTTCGTTATAAGAAAAGTTTGAAAATATTAAATTTAATGTTCCTATTGTTGCAGCTCTTAATGTTTACTCAAAATACGAACCTAATTTTGTGGAAAGGTTGCCATAATTATTCTTTATCGCTCTTTCTAGCAACTTCCAAGATTTGTTTGGCGGTTAAATTTTTAACCATACTATTTAGATTTTTGACGATTAAATTTTTAAGGCATAACATTAAAAAACTCCACTTTCAACATTAATTAATATCCTTTAAACAGAATGTTGAAATTTTGAAGATTCCCATTGACTTAACATTATCACCGGAAGTTGATGGGACCAACGGAAAACCTACTTTACAGCAAATAAACAAAACAGAAAACTCGTCTATTGTGTTATTTGAAATATTCTTTTTAATGAATTTAAAGTGTTTAAATTGGTGGGCCGAATTTGACGTGCATGACATGAGCGGGATCTCAGTTTTAAAACCACTACTCATTTTTTTTATACATTGAAATTATTTATTATACTATTTGAAAGCGTTGTTTCTAAATCTTTATTAACACGTTCGCTGCCATGATTCACGCTTGAGATTCGAACCATCCTTCTAATTAGATGGCCCCTTCTTGCTATCTCTTAACTACAGTAGAGAAGGGGTTATCGACTTTCGGTATGAATCGTATTAGATTCATATGGTTATCAGCGTGTTAAGATTGCTTTGTTGTTATTTGAAACACCCATTTGCAATTCTAAACAATAGGGTCAATTCACTCGATGTCACAGTCATATAAAAGTAACTACGTATGTTAACTGGCAACTAATTGCACTTTGTCTTATGTTATACTGTGACGTCAAATCCTTTTTTCACTAGTAAGATGAGCGGCGGATTCCAAAATTAAACTGGTGCACTATATCTGACTTGCATCACGTGAGCATTAATTGATTTCATTCTCAAACTTACTATTCATTTTTTCCTTTATCCTTGTCATAATACGTAGTTATTGAGGCTCCTTCACTGTCATCCGAGACATCAATTTACAAATAATTGACAAATACTGGATTCAATTCATATATGGCAAAAGTAACTACATTTGTCAACTAATACCTAAATGCACTTCACGTTGCTCAGTTACGCCACGCCATTTTTTGTACTGCAAGATGAGCAGTGGGTTTCAAAATTAAATCGGCACAGCTCACTTTATACATATCATGTGAGCTTAGATTGACCCCACTCAAAAGTTAGAAATTTAAAAAAAATTAATGTTATAAGATATATCTAAATGAAAATGAAACTACGGAAATAGCTAAAGAATATATTAATAGCATACCATATTAATAAAAGTTTACGTGTAACATTATACTTACACATAATGGGGAACCTCATCATTTTTTAAAAATGCGTGAAAGTAATCCTTATTTACAGAAAAAATCATTCTAAATGAAAATATGCAAGCGAAATTTTACTTAAAGATTTATTTATTTATATATTGAGGGCGAAAAAAGCGCTGAAATAGCAGAAAAGATGATACAATCCGAAACGCACTCTCATTGGCCGAATAGATTTTGACGTCATCTTTGCCCTTCTTCAAATACTTCTGTACGTATCCTATGTATGTTCGCGCTTCACTTTTGATGTAAAGTATATATTCGAATGTGGTTTGTTTGCATATGTTGGGGAATGTTATAATGTTGGTCCCGCAAAAGTTTCATTACGCTTTGACAGTTGCAATTTTCTGATTTAGAAGGTCAGGTACGTTTTCATGTATGTATGTTCGCGCGTAACTTTTCATGTGAAGTATATATTCAAATGCGTTTTCCTACGAATGAACTTCACTACGCTCTGGCATCTTAAAGAACCTGCACTGAATCATCGGGTCGAGTGGTTCAAAAATTTATTGAAAAATAGGGAGTGCATTTTGCGACTTGGAAAAGATCTTCAGATTCTGTGGAGACATGTGCAATAGGCTTAATCAGTGCTTTGGACTTGATTGGAGTGTTCCGGTTTCTGGAAATTCTTATAATTTTCTTCAACTTGGTGTCATTCTAATACTCGGTTGACTGTTCTCTAGTTTTCGACGGTTTTAGGAATTTCGTTTTCTTTTTAAATTGTCATCTTGTCCATTATAAAGTTTTTGTTAGATCTCTTGTGTGCTTTTGAGTGGTTTTTGTAATGCTTATTGTCTCTCGATTTTTGTTTGTAACTGTTTGTTTTAAATGCTATTGATTTTAATTTGGTTATCTTGATTTTTTTCTTTGTGTTTTTAATGTTTAGCTTTTTGCGTTTTGTGCTTTTGCTCTTAATCGTTTTTTGTTTTTGCTTTTAATCGTTTTGTGTTTTTAATGTTAAGCTTTTTGTGTTTTTTCTCTTTGGGTTTTAGCGTTTTCTGTTTTTGCTCTTAATCTTTTTGTGCTTTGTGTCTTGCTCTTTTCCCTTTTTTTCGGAGTTATTGTTTTAAACGATAATTTTTGAACTGTTCTGCTTACCCCTTGGGGGTTCTTTGTGAATTCTTTTTTAATTTAGTTCATTTCTTTTGTTTTATGTTTCCCCTCCGGCCTTTGGAAGGCCTTACACCCTCTTGGGTAGGCTGGATCGGGGTGTGTTGTAAATAAATAAATTACGCGCAGGCATTTGGAAATTTCTGTGGCCTGTAGTGAGACGTTTATAGGCTTGCTATATTATTTAAAGGTATAATCGTTTAAAAAAATAGATAAATACCAAAGTTCACTAAAAATTTTAAAAAATGAACTTTTAAAAAACAAAGTAAATTTTTTTAAGTTTATGCTTTATATGTTAATAATCTCACCTTATACAGATATGGAATTCAAAAATTCAGTCACAAAATAGATATGGAATTCAAGGCTCTTCTTTACAGTGCTTCCTGATATTGGTATGGGGTAACAATAGTTTCTTAAAAAATAAATTCCATGTAATCAAAGAAAGGTAGAATAAAATATGATAAAATAACTCTTTAAATTTGACTATTTACTTTATAAATATCTATTTATTTTATGCTGCTAATCTCACCTTATGCTTATATTCAAAGCAAAGCAGATATCGAATTCAAGGCTGTTTTTTACAGTGCTTCGTGATACAAAATTTTAAATAAATATAATATAGATTAATTACCCCTCTCAAAATGATCTCCACAAACAGTTTTGGATTAAGCTTATCGCAAAAAGTGTCACTCTACACCACTTTTTACGAAGAACATCATTTCTTGGCACACTGATAAATAATGTATCGGATACAGCTATTAGTTGTATTAACACCTTTAGGAACAACACAATACTTGTATCTTTTCGACAGTATTTTATCTGATGCGATAGTCGGAAAATATAGAAAAAAAAGCGCAAAATATCTATAGCGAGCGAGCGAACGGGAAATAGCGTACATTGCTGGTTGCTCGTCGCTGTTTGGGCAAAAATGACGACAGACTCCTTTCGCGCCAAAATGTATCGTTTTTCCCACGAAATCTAACAGGCAAACTTTGATTGCAAATAAAAAACTGCCTAGAATTTTTTAAAAATGTTGTTGTTCAATTTGAAGCATTATAAATGGATTAAAAAATATGAAAAATGCTGAATTTCCCCATTGGCACTGATATAGATGCATCCATTGATCCTGGACACATACGAAGGGAGTGGATGGCTTCAGTGTAGAAACTCCTGGGATACTGACGGCTACAGTTTTCCACGGTCTTTCTCATCACAGATACCTCGTTGACCTATCAATGATTTTTTAAGAAATGGAAGATAGGAGACCCGCCTGAGGAGATATCAGGGATGCACTGAGAATGTGTGAGGGCTTTCCGAGATCGAGTCTTCTTGGCTACATGTGGTCTAAAGTTGTCCTACAGCAGCACTATCCCTTTCGACAGCTTGCCTCTGAGCTTGTTTTTGATGCCTGTTTAGGCCTCAGTAGCGTGTTGCGGTACCGATGAGTGTCAATTGTTTCTCCCCGTTCCAACCAATCGATGAATACAGGTTCTCTATCTTAAAATAAACTAACTTTCCAGTGGCGTAGCGACCAGGTGACAGGAGGGAATAGTTGCCCCGGCACCAGTCTTAGGGGGCGCCATGAAAGCAAAACATTAGTACGTTTATGTCACTTTTTAATGACAAATATGATGAGTAAACGAAAAAATAATGCTGGGGGCCATGTGTCCTTTCTAATCCACTGATGACGACTGGGGACGAAATATTAATATTGTGCCCCGGGCGCCATTTATCCTTGCTACGCCTGTGGTCCTCATAGCAGAAAGATATGTTTTCGGGCTTGGGAAGCTGAATGTCGCACACCATGCTCTTTCAGAAAACACATTATTCCATTGCGATTAGACGCAAAGCCGCAACAGCAAATTTTCCTTTTCATTTGGACACATTTTATGCATGAGAAATCATCATCATCACTGTTCCATCCATTACTGATTTCCATCCATAATTTTTGTTGACTCCGCTTCTTTTTCTTTTCAACAGAAGCCGGTGCCTTGCCAAGCTTTCACTTCCAAGTTACCAAAAATGGGACAGCCAGATCTGGACTACACAGCACCTGAAGTCCAGAATCATTCGAAGTGCAGCCCTCTCAGCGACATGTTCTCGTTAGGTCTTGTGATTTGTGCCGTCTTCAATGGTGGACACTCCCTCATTGAAGCTAATCTGAGTTGTGCAACTTATCAGAAGCAGTTGGAGATGGTAAGTAATGTTCTTTGTTTTCATTTAAATCATACATTACAAATTATTCTACCTTCTTATATCATATTATAAAATAATTCGGAGAAAGTACTCAAATTATGGACGTCAGAACAAAATTGTAAAAGCAGAAGGCTGTGAAAACAATACTATACAGAAATTAAGCTACAAATAATATCGTAAGAACGAAAATTCTTAAACATTCATTAAAAATTAAAATATGTTACAAATAGGATTAAAATTCCAACTTGCTTAGAATATGTCTATAAGCGCTTCAAGCTTTTACGATTTTGCTTTGACGTACATATTTTTGAGGAAAAAAATCATTTTCTACATTTTAGTATACTAATAAAAGCGTATTTTAAAAAAGAATTTTTATTGTTATTTATTCTTTTAATGGAGGTTGAAAATTTACCCTTGGATTCCATACTAAATAAAGCGGAATATACTTACTTCTTTGAATTCCCAAATTACAATTTTTCAATCATTAAATGACATTCAAAACAATACTATACTCTTAAATTCCTTCTAATACCTAATTACTTCATTGTATCATTATCTAACAAACTATCAAACACTATTCTAAAGTTACAACGTCTTTTGTTCTATTCTGTTAACCTCTAAACTTGGGAAGTAATCAATGAAAGTTTTATTTAGCAAAAGAAATTTTGTAATACTTACGCTATAATTATATTCCGTGAAGACTCTTTTTGTCCGTCTTATCGGCTGTTACGAAGTTCCAACTGATTAATCATTCTGACTTCTATTCTCATCCATCACCACACCCTTAATAAAGCCTTAGATTGTTCTTTGTGATTTAATACCTAAAAATATCCGTAATCAATAAGTCAGTTTGAGTTCCATTCATAACAGTCATAAAGACGGCTAAATTTTGTCAAGAATCTGGAACGTTTCGAACATTTGTAAATAATCGCTTTCAATGTCAAAGGAAGACACATTAAATAGAAGGGGGAAATTATCATTTTTCATCTTATATTTTGCAGATATTTACTTTAAAATACATGCTTTCCCATTAATCAATAACAAGAAAACGAGCAGTTTCTGTTTGCCATCTCATGCTCGTTTATCATCTGTTTTTCTCTTTAAATCATGTTTCCCAAAGGTCAATAAGAATCGTTTATTACAAAAGAATACTTCACATGCTAGGACTCTTCAAGATATTTAAGTTAAAAAATTGTTAGACCAATTAGCATTATTAATATATCGGGTGGTTAGAATAAAAGTATCTCCATTCGGATCATTGCATTAAGAAGCTAGTGGTTAGGTATGAAAACTCAACATCTCAGTAGTATCCATTGCAGAATATGGGAAAACGTATGCCACAAAGAAGTTACAAAAACGGACATTGGCTGGCTGCTTGTATTGGCGAGAGGAGTAGATAAGAGAATCTCTTACCTACTCCTTTCGTTCATTTTAGGTTTTGTTTGGTGCAATATGTCCACGCCTGGCTCGTGTCATAAAACTCTAAAAATGAACTAGAAGAGTAGATAAGGCAACTATTCCCAGTATAGGGTAAGTACAAAAATAGTCTCTGGTTTCGAAAGGGTATAACTTCAGTGTCAAAAGTATTATTCTGCTCAAGCGTTCACACTAGCTGTATAAACCGATTAAGTATTTGGTGGTGTTAATTGGAATGACCAACATTCGCGCCACCTATTAAGCGGGAAACATCCGCAACCTCTTCAGAGACGGATTGTTTGACAGAATGGCCTTTTCGTTGATCACAAATGCGCCTTGTCTCAACAAATGCGTTATGCCATTTCAAAATGGATTTATGTGTTGGTGGATCTGCATCAAACTTCCTATTATATGCACGCACCGTTCTCATGACGATGCTTGTTTTGGAAAGTTTTATCACGCACCAGCGTGTTTTTTCTGTGCGGAGTACGCCACTTTCGATGTCACTCTCCTCTAGTTGCCAAAGTCGCAACTAACGATGTCGAAAAGAAAGATCGGGAAATATTTCGAATTGACTGAGTTTTGGACATAAATTTTATCAAAATATTCAAGTAACAATTAATTTTATAACATTTTGAAATCACTGACTGTTTTTGGGCTTACTCTGTAAAAACTTAATATTGTTTCTTGCAACTTAAAGGAACAGGAAATGTGCAATATAGGAAAGGTACTGGACCGACTATCTGTATCGATAGAAGTTGTTGAACGAGTAAGGGAGACTTTCACTCCTTAATTGCTCATACCAAAGCTTAATGGGGTTCTTACTTGAAGACCGACAATTTTGACAGTCTAACCGAATAATTCTTTGAACTGTTACAATTGATTTGCTTTCATGGAACCAGAGAAGTGTCAGACGTGCAATCTGCTACACGGTAGCTATTTTGACACTTGCGCTGGACTGCGCAGATTTAGTGCACCGTAACGGTACGTACCTATCTGAAAAAAAACTTTTTGAGCCATTCTCTCAGTTAAAATAAAAGTTGCTGCAATATAGTTTTTTTTAATTTTTGAAATGCGTCCAATAATTTATGACCACCCTGTATTATAATAATTAAATATCATAATTAATTATTATAATATTCAGTTATGATATATATTAAAGCCTCAAGAATAGAAAAATGGTATAAATAAAAACATAAACAATTTGAGCACCTATTTATGTCCTAAAAAATAAGAATTAAATTTTTTATAAAAAAATCTGGAGATGAAAACAAAAATCTTAAAATCGTGAGGCACTGAAAAACAATCCAATAAAGAAATTAAGGTATGACAGATATCATAAGAGATAAAATATCTAAGCATCCATTATAAATTTAAAAAATTTCTGAATGTGATTACAATTCCAATTTACTTAAAATATTTCTATCAGCGTCTCAGAATTTTACGATTTTTGTTTTAACTTCCAGATTTTTTATTAAATTATTTTCTATAATGCACTAATAAAAGTACGTTTTTGAAAAAAATTCTATTACTACTTATTTAATAGTTCAGCTTCTAAACCGCTTCCATATCTGATATATTTGTTCCATAAAATCTGTTCCCATATATAATCTGCAGCTAAAGAATGACATAATTGGCAGTCTATCATCATTTTTCTTTTCCGGGATAAATGCTGAAAGATAATTAATTAAAACCTGCGTTTTTCTGGCCTGCATTATATTTTCCAAGTTCGTGAAAGCATTTATTTTTTGAAAAATCACTTAAATATATCATATTTCGATAAAAGTATATTTCAAAATTACTGAATGATCATTATCCCGTTAAGGCCCAAAGGTATAATTTTTGACTAATTTTCACAAAAATCGAGATTTATACTCTTGATAGAATTATATAACACTATATTATATATTAATATAATTAATAAATTATTATAATTAATTTATTAATTATATATTAATATAATTAATAAATTATTATAATTAATTTATTTAATTATATATAATTAATATATGGTAGCATGGGATTATCTAAAGCATTGGAAAGGCTTAATTTAAAAGCTCTGAATGAATAGCAACTTTTTTTGTAAATAGAATGTCCATTAAAATGTACACGGGGTCTCAAGAAATTATAGTAATAATAAAAAATCAACAATCATGATTATCAATCTTTACCATAATTTGAATGAAAAGAAATTTTGAAAGAAAACTGTACTGCAAGTGAAAAGAATTGAAGAAAGAAGAAGGAATCTTTTGAGAAGTCTTAACTTCAGTCAATACTGAGACGTAGGAAGATAGTCGAAAGACATAAAAACACGATATTGTGCACCAAATATTGATGTGATTTGAATGAAGTTTAAGAAATATATTATCCCAGGCATAAAACTCAGAACAATAATCGACTAGACGAAATTTAATCCGATGATAATATCTTACTGAAGGCAAATCTCCTTTGAAAACGATAAGCTCTTTTCCTTTTTCGAAGTCATAAATAACAGAAACGGCATTAGACTTTTATATTCGGGATTAAACTCGACGTTTCTCTTCCTAAAAATATGAATTTCTGAAGTTTTCAGGAATCTTTGACTAAGAAAACATAAAAGTTTGTTTTTTGAACAACGAGCAATTCAAAATAAAAACTACCAAAGAGGCTAAATCTCTTTTGGAGTAGAAAAAGCAAAATCAACTTTATTTTTAAGCAAATTTGAAACACACTAGCTAAAGCAGGGGTGGGGGAACCTTTTTGCATTGAAATGCCTCATTAAATTTCGGCAGTAAAAGGCCGCACTAGCAGAATCTTAAGGGATATTGTTCTGTGATTATTAATATATTACAGATAAATATATATTTCAATGCAAATAACCTGTAAGAAACTCAAAAAAGCCGTAGGTTTCCCATCCCTGGAGCTAAAGCATTATTAGTGACTCACATAAGAGTGATTTTCGATCAGTATAGAAGATTAGTGTCAACGGACAATATATATGTATTGTTTATCATTTCTAGCTGATGCACAAAGTCGCGAAGCGAACATAAGTGGAATGGCTATGAGTGATGTAATGCTTACGAGTACGGTTCTAGAATTTAGTCAGTACCCTATAGTGAAATTACGGTGTAGCCAATCGCAAAAAGAAGATTTTAACCTCAAAGTTAGTACAGAATTTATCTGTTGTCACGGATAAATGTATAAGCAGATTTGAATTCGATGGTGTTCTGTAAAGTAATATATTTACATAGAAACTCCAAAAATGTTATTTCATATTGTCTTTTAATTTCAAAAGGCTCGATTCTTTTATTGTATGGATACAACTCTAGTTCCTGCTATGTTTATTGTAGAATTCATGACTGAAATTACTTCCTTTAAAATATAACCCTCCTGGGGTGCCTCAAATATCGGGATGACAAGTTGCCGAATAAATAAGCAGTTTCTCGCTTACCTCAAAGGGTGCAATAATAGTGGTGTTGTCTGGTTAACCAGCCAATCGTCGATGACGAGTCATCAGAGGGGTTCTATTCATGGGCAGCACGTAATGGGGCTATTTTGTATAGATCACAGTACCTATATTATTATTTGCTGCGGCCGGTCATTCAGTACTGAGCATGTTGAGGGTGGGTGGGATTTTCTTTTTGTTCACATTAAAAGTATATTCAAATCTCTTGGAGTTTAAAAGAAAATTTGAATTGAATTTTTGAAGAATTGCATTTAAAATTTTGAATTTTGTTTTCAATTGAATTTATTTTTGAAGATGAATTACTGAATGGACTCCACTTCCATTGTTTTACATATATAAAAAATACAATTTTTAGATCAAGCAAATTTAAACTCCAAATAGCTCGATTTAAAATGTAAGATAAAATAATCTTCAATACCTTTTTATATTGGTAATCAACGCTTTTAGACCTTAAAGGAAGGCGAAGAGTTGTTTTAAAACATTCTATATCAAAACAAAACCTCTTTCTATCTGTAGAATCATAACACCAAATAATGAACTCATCTTTCATTTAAATGGAAGTTTGTAAAAAGAAATGGAATGACACTTTTTTAATTAATTTTAATCTGCCACTTAATTCAAATAAAATCAATGAGTTTTAATTTGTTTTTAAGTCGTTGTTTATTGAATAGAACTTGACCAAATATTGAAATGGGACTGCCTTTTCTTTCCTTTCGTTCTATATGGTATATTAACGCGTTGATCTCCATATGAATCAAATACGATTCATACGGCGATCAAATACGATTCATACCTACTATTTAATCAGATGCCCCCTCCTTTACTGTAGTTAAGAGATAGCAGATAAAGAGTCATCTACTTAGTTAGATGGTACGAATCTCAGACTTGAGCCGTAGCGGCTAACGCGTTAAAGGCAGGTGAAATCAATGTTAATCTCAAGTTGGCAAGTCAAATATCACTTCCATATCGAAGTTAATTATAAAAATATCACGATTCAATTGTAAGCTTTTCTTCATATTTTACTTATGGTAAATTCAGTTTTACTAAAATTAAATAAAAATTAGAGCTCTTCAAAACAATTTACTGTCGTAGCTAGCTAATAAGCTGTTAGTGGTTGCATTTGTTGTTCTAATTCATTAATTTGTATGCTACGATTACAATGCTACAATTACTTCAAGTTACAAAAACATTTTCGTATATTAAAAGCTATTCAAGTATATCATTATCATATATAGCGTACAATTTAATTTTTTAACTAAACTCATAATCTATTTTTTTTAATATGAAGCCACTTGTATTGGTCATTGATCTACCTGGGATGGACATCTAAACCTCTTGCCTCGTGTCTGCATTATGTGGGGGGAAAGTGTATGAATTATTCCAGAAAATTTGACTTTCCACCTTATTATAGCATATACATAGCAATTATCTTCGTTGCAAAAGTATTTGCACTTTTATAAGCTTTGGAAATAAATAAAGATTAAAAATAGACCACAAGTTCATGTAAAAAAAGTATAAATTGCCCGCGGTTGGAAGGTTAATGCTGATGCTCACATAAACTACTATCATCCTAAGCGAGCTAAAAATCCACTAACGTTATAATTATCGATCAGCTGAGAAAGCATTTTCCTAAATCTCTTCCAAGTTTATTACTTTAATTCTAAATTGACTCATAATTCTTAAGATCTCCGAAAGCCACCGTTATTGGACGCATAAAAATGAAGATCCGACAGGTTTGTATTACCGAAACTTTTCACATCCATTCCAAAAATAAAGTTTCCGATTGAAAAGAGCAGCAAAAGAAAAGCCCCGAATCCTTTCAACGTCCAACAAATCAAGTAAATGATCGTCGGACTGCTCCCAAACTACTCATCAGAAAAGGAAAATACTTGAGCACGAATTCTGTTTCCGATAATCTCGGTGCGAGGGATTTTAAGAACGACGCTCTTATTGATGGTGGGCGATTTAGCAGCTAACCTGCAAAAATCGATGCTTGAATTCGCATAGGGAATCCACAGCCGGCTACCAACTTCTTCCAAATCCTACTTAATGATATTTCTTCTGGGAAGTATCTTTTTGGACACAAAAGATTGTGGACGTCCGCTTTTTGTGTCGGGAAAAAGAAAAGAGTTTCCGAGAAAAATCGGAAATTTTTTTCTCAAATACGGTCAATTCGGAAGCACACTTTTCTGTCAAACCGTAATTTTAGAATGCAGTTGTGAAAACAGTATTGAAATTCGTTAACTTTAAGAAAATAGATTAAGCCTGTTGATTCTTGTTGTAGACTGCCAAATTGAGGATAAAAATTCTTGTTTTACACGTATTTGTATCAGATTTTGTTTAGTTTAGTTGTATTAACCTTACAACTGCGGACTTTTTAAAAATTTATTTAGATGCATCGATTACAAATGTGTCTAAATAACGTTTCAAATACGGTCACTATGGAAGCACATTTTTCTGTCAAACCGTAATTTCAGAATGCAGTTGTGTAAATATTATTCTTTAATTAATAGAAATTTATTGATTTTAAGAAACCAGATTAAATATGTTGGTCCTCGTTGCAGACTGCCAAACTGAGAATGAACATTCTTATTTTCTCTATTATTGTAACAGATCTAGTTTAATTTAGTTACATTAACCTTCCAACTGCTGGCATTTTAAATGGCTGTTTAGATAAAACGATTGCAAATATGTCCAAATAGGAACTGAATTGATATTTATATGCAACGCTATTATAATATAATTAATTTCAATGCTCTAATAGTTAAACGCCATAACCCGATGAAATCACATGTGCAGCAAAAAATAGGCTAACTTCCAACCGGTGTGAATTGCAGGACATGCAGCTGGAGGTTTAACTCGTCGTTTTGAATCTACTCGAGGGTTATTCTTGGATGAACCTTCTAATTTTGAACCGTGATCAGGGGCTCCATCACGATTCTACCGGCAATTATTCGCACCGAATAGCTCTCGCTCGCGAGTACTCAAGTACAGCGAGAAAATAGTCGTGACCTTCAATTTAGATCTATCACCAACGCCGAGTGAAACCAAAGGGAGTAATTTCTCACCGTTTTCCCGAGTACGAGAAGTGGAAACGATCGACCAATCAAAAGAGAGCACTCTTTCCGATTTCGAAGCATAAACACACAAATCGACTGTCGAGTCGCCTGTGAAGTATATTGTTTCAATGAAAACTACTTACTTTTGTTCAAATGGTTGTAGTCATGCAGTTTTTACAGCATAATCAAACATATAATTTGTTAGATAAGTGGCTAATAAGTGAAGACTTTGTGAACTGTTCACAGACAAATCTTTGATATTTCTCGAATATAAATTTGTTTTCCTATTGAATCGTGTTTTTACACTTTGTCATTGTTTTATCTGTTTATTTCTCGAATATGATATGCATAGAATGAACTGACTCTTTCTATGAAAGTTCTTTGTTATGCAATAAAATGCTTTGGTTTTTTAATGTCTATTTTCAATACTACATCTATAATCAGTGTATTATTTTGCATCTAATAAAGACAAATACACTCCAGAGAGTACTTCACGTATAAAACATCAAAATAACATTTTTGAATATTCTTTACAGTTGTTTTTCATGAAATCATAGGTAAATAAATTATCTTATCAATGAAATATGATGTAATCAATAAGTGTTTAAGCAAGGAACCCTTCTTGCATCTTCTTGCGCAAGACCTAACATCAAAACTAGAGCCATCATTTAACCCTTCAACCGGCTGGAACGTAGAAAGTCGCTCTCTGATGACTATTCTAAAACCGGCTCCGTCGCAGAAAGTCGTTCTTCGATTATCACTCTTAAAACCGGCTCCGGCGTAGAAAGTTGCTCTCTGTTTATTACCCGAAAACTGGCTCCGAAACATTTGCGTTCATCATGTAGCTACAGAGAGGCCGTTTTCAAAGCATTCAGCTGAAATATTTTTGCCGTTCAAAGGGTTAAAGTATCGCGAAACAAACAATATAACCTTCTCACTAGCGAAAAGTGCTTCTCGCTTGCCTCTAGAGCGGTGAGAAAAAACGGTTGAAACTCGCTAGGGATTTCGGTACCCAAACGATTTCGAAAGCTTCGTGTTAACGGATTTAGATGACGTCGCGAAATGTGACGTCACGAGCGGGAGAACGGGTCATTTTCTCACAACAGAATGGTTGTCGGTAGAATCGTGATAGAGCCCCAGATGACGAAAACGGCACATTAGTTGGCGGTCTCCTCTTCAAAGGAATTTAAATCAGAACTTTGCTGTTTAAAATTTTTTTCCCAAACGTAGCACCTTCAGATTTTCCTGCTGTTTTTTTTCATGTATTTTTTTAGCTCGAGAAATATTTAGAAAATAATAAGATTAGTTGTTCATAAGAAAACTCTAAGTATGAAGACATTTACAAAGATGGTAATATATTTTAAACTTCGATTTTAAAAATCATCGCCTATCAAATGCATGGATTGAATAATTTGTCTATTTTGTACTTTGTGTTAATTATATTTAAAAACATTTTTAAGAAAATTGTCTTTACTTCCATGGCTGAAATACATCTCTACCTAACTTCTTGAACTACGCTCTAGTTAAGCGCAAATAAAATTAATATTATTATTAGACAGCGGAAAGAATTTTTTTGTTTCAAAAGGATCTCATATCTGTCTCTAAAGAATGTCTGTTTCAGGGGTTCTCAACCTGTGGTACACGTACCACTAAGGGTACATTTTAATTTTTGGTGAAACAATTTTTACTTAAAAGATTTAAATGAATGTAAAATAGCGCTCCTTTTAACATTTCGTTTCAATCTTTATTACTGATGAACGTAATCATATTTGTATTTCGCCGATATTTTTAAAAAATTGAGCGAATTAATTGCTAGTTTGCAAGGCTTCTTTATAACTGTCCTTACTGTATATGACGAAATAATTGCAGCTGTGAAAAAACTAGAAAACATAATTAAGAACGTGAAGAGAAAGAAAGTTGCTTCTCTACCAACAATTAGAAGAGTTTCTCCTGGAAACTAATTTGTCACTGATGCAGCAACCAATTGATTATAAAGTAAAATACCGTATAGGACTTGGTAACAGGTTGCACTCCTACTTTCTTGAAAATTTAGAAATGAAAAGTTGGATGAGATATCCGTTTTATATTTCGGATATTGTGCTAGATACTGTTTCAGTTCAAAAAGACATCAGCTTTTAGATATTTCATATTACAGAAATAAATGAGTTCAAAAAGGATAACTTGTACTGTTTTTCGGTTGAAAATAAGACGTGAATATATTTCCGACAAAGCTATTATATTTTTAATGCCCGTCATATCTTAGCGAAACGGTATTTTCAGCCATGTTATAAATTAAAAATAAATATAGGACACGGTTGCATATTGAACCAGACTTAAATTAATGAGGATAAAGCCAGACATATCAAAATTGGTTACAATAAAACGGACTCGTTCATCTCAATAATCCTTATCAATAATAAATTTTAATATTTGCTATTATTATTACTCACTATTTACTACAATATAGAGTGTATTTTTGTTTTATTTTGATGTATAATTTCATTTACGAATATAATTTAATAAAATAATTTTTGAATGTTTTATTATTTGATTATAAACACTCTATTTCAGATGCACTGATTTTTAAAAGGAAAATTATTTTATGATGGTACATATATCTTTCATTCTTATCTGTGCGGTACAAAATTTTAAAAAGTTGAGAACCCCTGATCTGTTTAATAAAAAAAATGTGTGAAAACTTTTCTCTCTTCATAAATCTTTTTTTTTCTTTGCATTTTTTTATGAGACTGATAATCTTCTGGTCACAAATTCAGACTGATAATCTTCTGGTCACAAATTGTGAAGTACCCTTAATACGCATTTTGCGCTTTTTATTCTGTGGAAAAGAAGTCCATCAGAAAACATGTTAAAAAATGCAATTATTTTTTATAAACTTATTATTTCTTATTTCAACATAAACCTACTAGTACATAATTAAAAGGTTTAACTTGCATCTAATCACGGGCCAAAATTAAAGCACGTCATTCACAACCTCTCCACTCCACGAAAATGGCGTGGTGGTGCCAGTGGGGGCGCCGGGGGCCACAGAAAATCTGTCGGGGATGCTGTGTCTCCCCGTCGGGGCAAGCTTTTGTACTCCTTTCACGTAACTTGCTACTCAACTAGTATATTAATAAGGAGAAAGTTTGAAAGGGTCATTATTACCTCCCTCCCCTTGTACAAGCCGTTCCCCCTCATACGAACTCTAACGCTACTCCTGGGTGGAACTCCACACCGTTCCATTTTTTAGCCCATCCGTTTAGGTAGCTCAGTCACGAGCGCTCGAAGCAACGCAAATCCACCCATATCAATCACTCCGATATCTGATCGATTCCTCTTTGAACCAAGCAGCCCAAGTCTGCCCCCTTTCGCACGCACGCACGCACACGTACCTAACCAGTTGTTGATTTATGACCTGTAAGTCCAAATGAAGCCATGGATATCCAAAGGTGGAAATTCAGCTCTACGCAAATGGCGTGGCTACACCATTCTATTTTTCAGCCCATCCTTTTAGGTAGGTCATTCATGGAGACTCCGCGCAAACCATATATTCATCCTCTACTGGTCACTCCTATCCCCTACGGCTAATAAATTTCCTTAGTGTTGCTACAACGCAGGACTTTAATATGACTAACTAAACAAACCCCTAGAATTACAGAGCCTACTTTCCCGCCTCCCGATTGCAAAACGGGGCCAGCTGCCTGCTTGTGGTTTTACTTTCGCGAGAGAGACTCGGCTCCGTCCCTCCTCCATGTATCTACACTATCGCATTTCAGCATTTATGGCCTGGTAGTTCAAAGGGAATTCTTTTTCAGCCAGGGTTATAGGTGCTACGTTTTATATTTCGGAGATTGGGAACCGTAGAGTTCGTGTGCTCCGTTAAAAGCATTCATCGCTGGTGTGAGATTTCCAAATTTCGATCACACCAAGGCAATTCTCATCGGATTTTCGCACTGACGACCGGTTATGGCGTGGAGCCGCCGAATTTGCGTTGCTCTCATGAATGTCCAGCTCAACCTTTCACTCCACATCACTCGAATTCTCATAGAGTTAACGTACTGACGACCGGTTATGGCATGGTGTGGAGCAGTTATAAATTTCCATAATAAGAGATTAAACCTCAATCAACTTCTATTGGGGCAAATCTATTATTTATCTACACTTCACATGCAAAACTATTTTTAAAAATTGCTTCCAAATTGTGGTTGAAACATTTACAAATAACTTTGTAAAAAATCAGATAATTGCGAAATTTGATTAAAAATTATATTAAGGAAAAGATGTTGAATCTTTAAAGAAAATAGAAGAAAGCTAGATTTAGTTCAATACTAAAATATTTAAATTTCTCTGTTTACTTTTAAAATAATTTAACAACCCAAAATGAAAAAAACACATTTAAAATCAAATGAGCTGCTAAAATATTAAATAACAACTGAATTTTTATAGAATACAAAACCGCTGTCACATTAATCGGCTTGTATCTTTTAAAAAGACGCTACTAAATCTAAAATTTAAATTTAATTCAAAACAATCTGTTATGCGCATGAATATTTTAATGTTCCGTTGACATAGAATTTTTATTTGTACAGAATTCAAAAAATGTGTATCTAATAAGTTCTTTCGTAAAAATCTTTTACCGCTAGACAGGATCAAAGTTTAAATTCCGTGTTATTTTAAAATAAACAGTTGCTGTTTTCGCAAAGAATCTTTTTTTTAAATTATTGCTACCATGGAAAAAACGGTGTTTTTTTTTTCGATAAATAATTCCATCTGGAAGAGTTTTTTTAGAGAAAAATCTAGATTTTTTCTGCTCTTGGAACATTTTTTGTTCTTGTTTCCTTCGAGATAAAACTGTGGCCAAGGAGAAAAAAACGCGAGTTTAAAACGAATTAATTTTTAAATGGGGAAGAAAAATAGGAATCGCTGCATTCAAAGTATTTTTTTCTTGATGTATCTTTCTCTGCGTGTTTCCTTTAATTTTTATTGTGACTCTTTTCGAAAGAATTATAAAATTCCGAATTATCTTTGCGAAATTAAAATTATTCAGAAGGGGAGATGAATGAAAACTTAAAATCTATTAACCCGGCATTTGAAAAGGAACGTCAAACTGTTTTAATAATTTCTTCCACTTGAACAAAGGATATTTACCTTCAAGAAATTGTGAGTGATTGGAAAAGCAACAAAAAAGTAAAGTAAAATTAATACTCAGAAAGTAATTTGTTGCGATTAATGGCATTGACTGTTCATGCTTCAATTTGATATAGCAGAACTTCAATTCTTTAAAACATTGATTGTACTTATTTTCGAAAGAACGATGATTTATATATATTTTTAAGCTTTCTTTTTTTCTCTTTATTGTCCTTATGATTGTATTTTAATTTATGTTATTTGGTAATTAATCAAGATTTTGTGTTTAGGAAAGTTTGAAAGTGCGTATAGGAATTTGAAATTGTGAGAAATTGTGTTGGTTATTTTAAGCTTTTTTCCTATGAAGCAGTGTACTTAGTGAAGAAATTTTGTACTCGAATTTTCTGGAGTTCTTCGGAACTGTCAGTGGCTCAATATTTGTATGTCCGTAAGTAAAGGTCAAATTACTAGTTATTTATCATCCACTGGATTATTTCTGAGTTGCTACAGTACTGTGCTGTAGCAACTCAGAAATAATCCAATAACTCAGAGGTTCCCAACTAGTAGTACGCGTACACCTGATGGTACGCGAAGGACTAGTTGGGGGTATGCGAAATCAAAGTTTGTAATAGCGGAAACAAGAAAACATAAGGAATTAAAAAGTTTACAAAATTTTGCTTCCTCAAGTTAATACTTGATATTTAATAACTAAACCACTTGAAAAGTTGATTATTATAGAAAGTAATTTTTAGCCATCCTTATAAGTTATTGCGAAATTTTTACAGTATTGATTTCATTTGTTTTGGCGTTGAACTAATATTATTGTAAGAATGCAATAAAATGTCAAATAAAAAATAATTCCAGCAAATGTTATTAATTCGAGTCATTTGTCTCTTAAGCTAGCATAAGCCCTTGACATTATTGATAAAAACTTCATTGCATAGATGGATTATTGATGCGGGGAGGATATGACAGTAGGAGCTACGCGAGGAATAAAGATTGAAAGCCCCTGCAATAAATGGTGTTTGTATTTATGCGTAAAAGATGAGTAATTTTCTATATCACTTACGTCTTTATACCATAGTAATTCGAGAATTGCACAAAATGGAATGGTTTTGTTTATATGCAGCAGACAAGTAATTTTCTTCATCATACGTTTTAGTATTGGAGAAAATAATGCATATTTGTTTGAACTTTTATTGGAATATACCAATGCAATTCTGGAAATCATTCCCATTTATAATAATATGTAAACTACGGGATTTCATTATGTCTATTCTAAACTTGACAAATCTAAGAAAATGACGTAAAGTTAATTACTGTGAGTCATCAAATTTTAATTATTTTTATTTCTGATGCAGATTTTTATTTAGTCTTTCCATTAAAAAAATTACTTCGATCACTAACTTTATTTTAGGAATATATTTAAAGCTCGTGCATTGAACAGTTTCTGTATTTAAATTTGAAATTGATATATTATTGGCTTGAATTTAATAACTAGCTTCTGTTGAATTATCGGATAAATCCCGAAATTGGAAATTTCAATAATTATTTATTTATTGCTTCTCGTAAATTTTGTATATAACCAACAAATATCCCCCAAACAATTTCATAAATTAATATTCCATGTATCTTAAAACT
Source organism: Araneus ventricosus (assembly GCA_013235015.1). Taxonomy (NCBI): domain Eukaryota; kingdom Metazoa; phylum Arthropoda; class Arachnida; order Araneae; family Araneidae; genus Araneus; species Araneus ventricosus. The sequence continues at coordinate 1,002,859 of BGPR01000005.1, forward strand.
CATGAACTCTTAGCCTATCACGTTTTATAAGCCCAAATCACATCTGTTTGGAATTATTTTATGTCAAAAGAAATTCATTTTTTTCTATATATGCTACTTAAGTAAGGTGACCAACCGTCCTCCTTTTATAAGTTCTGCCCTCCCTCAAAAAGTGTACAATAAATAATGTTGCAAATGTTTTTATTATGCATTTATCCTATTATAGTGTATTCTGTATTGATTTTGCAATAAATGAAATCTTTCTTTTATTTACAATATTTTTAATCTTCAATTTATTTGTGTCCTCCTTTCCATTGGAAAAAGTTTGACAATTAACTTTTTTCTGTGCGTGCCTATCATCTTCCTCGGAAATATCTCCATGGCCAAAAAACATGAAAAAATTCATAAGTTAGCATTCCAAATATCTCTAAACCAATTTTACTTTTAAACCATTAAACTTTTAACACCATTGCCCAAAAATAAACCCAAAGCATAACTGTTCGGAATTATTTCATCTCAACAGGAATGTTATTGCCTTTTTCCCTATATATACTGCATAAGGAAGTTTCCGTTGTGTCATAAATTTTGCTCAGAAGTACACATATGAAACAAAGCAAAACTTGTATGGAGAGGTTCTATCTTCCTCCTGAGTGGACACGCTCTGAACGGGTATTTTTCGGCTCGGTTATCTCGATAAGAAAGCCTGTTCGGGTGAGATGAGAACTCAATTAGAAGATTATGGGTATGAATGGAAAGGTTAAGGCGATTCTAAGTATGTCTGAGAAACTAGGTTTTGGTAGTCAGCTCGATGATAAACAAAATGATGTTTGGTGGATCGAAATTAGATTTATTTCTCTTTCGTGCGAAGTTTCATTATTTTAAATATATATGTACATTTTTAATTACGACATATTTAATAAAAAAATTGAAATTTTTATTTATTACTCATTTAAAACAATCATCATTATCACCGGTAGCATACTAAGCATGGAGAGTATATAAGAAATGTACACATGATGTACACACAATGATGTACACATAACATACATAGCATATAAGCATCTAAGCATACTAAGAATGTTTACATTCTTTGTTTGTTCCTATTACTGATGAGAAGCCGCGGTGGCCTGGTGGTAAGGACAGGACGCGAGGATTCCAGGTTCGAAACCCGAATCTACCCAAGATCCCCTGTGCATGTGGGCCTGGTGCACGTTAAATCTGATGCTGAATGTCAAACATCCTCCTGCTGATGTGGTGCGGGAAGTTTGAGAGGGGTTTCTGGCTCAGATGTCGTCCTCATCATCCGACCACGGACCAAGTCCGACCGAAAATGACTTTCGTGTTGCTTCGAAACGGGATTCTAATGGATCTACAAAACTATCGCTTGTGTATTACTAGTGAAACATTCTCCTTCAACTTGCTGTGTACTTAATACATCTTTAGCATAAAATTTGCATTTGTATGTAAAACAAATAATGCATGTACATCACAATAACTTCTTTTTATTCCAATACACAATATAATTGATATCTCTGTTGTACAACGATCAGGGAAATTCAGAAATTTTATAGTTTTTTATCATTATTATTATAAACACTAAAAACGTTTCTCCTTTTAAAAGACCTGAATATTCAGGTATTTAGTTAAACATGGAGAATACAAGGAACACAATAAAAATTCAAACAGCATAATCAAAAACGATGTGTCTAGTTTCTTTTGTGCAATTGATGAAACCTCAGTTTCTCTTCCAATAGTTTAAATTTTCTAAAATGGATACGTGACTTTATTCACGCTTTTGTAAAGTATCCGTTCAACAGTTATATAAAGATGTATGATCGTTAATGGTTTTGATTTATTCTTCCTTGGTTTTGGAAGAAATGAATTACAACGATAATCCTCATCATAATTTCCATTTGAGAAGTGTGAACATTTGACCTCTCTTAACTTTCCTATGCAGTGCAAATGAAATAGGTTATTCTGAGTAGCCTTCATTATTATAAAAAAATATCAGTAATAGCTTAAGCTTATTTCGAAATAAAAAACAAGATTAACGTGTTAAATTGT
>BGPR01000005.1:1004911-1189989 GCA_013235015.1 Araneus ventricosus
TTATAAAAAAATATCAATAATAACTTAAGCTTATTTCGAAATAAAAATCACGATTAACTTGTTAAAATGTCTTTTAATATATCCTTGATTTATTGAAATGATGATAAAATTCCCTTTCTTCCTACGCAGTTGGAGAGCAACTTGAATGACATAATAGATCGAGTTCCCCATCATCTACAAGAACCGTTACAAAATCTGCTTGAAGTTGATGCTCGTAGAAGACCTAACGCACAAAACTTCTCAATGGTAAGTAATGCTTCATTTTTCAAACATTTGCTTCACGGAAGAACAGAACCATTTGAAAAATAAAATTAAAATACAAATTTTTTCCCGCACAAGGGAAAACGAGTCTCTTAAAAATGAAGTCAACTAGTAATTCGTCACTAAAAAATGACTTTTCATGAAAAACAGCTTTCACGAGAGTAAGGAAGATTGTGGACGAAGTAGACTAAAGTTGGTCTTTGTGACATTGATATCAAAGTGGAATAGGTCGAAACGCTTTAAATTTGAGGATATGTAAATTCACTAAATAAATTCAACTGAAGAGGAAGTCGCCTTCAAAAGTTTTTTATGGTGACTCCTTACTTATTCATGACAGGGTTGAAAGTATTTTCACATTTCCTGTCAAATAAATAATGACAAATATAGAAGTAAAATAACATTATGAAATCTAATTATTTTCAAAGAATGATTTCGATGCATCTTCATAAACAAAAATATATGTTCACGATAAATAAATGATTATGAACATTCTGAAAAACAAAACTGTTATATTTTTAATGATATTTTGATAAACGAATTTTGTTAGGGTAATATTCACTTTGAATTGTAACTTCGAACAGTTAACATTAATATTTGGTTTTCAACTTATTAAGCTTCTTCCAATTTGTGTAAAAATACTAACTTGGAAGAACTAAAATATCAGCACTTATTTTTTGTATAATAATATATTAATCGAATATAAGTTTTAAATAAAACTTGGTAGTAAAGCACCAAAATGCTTAACAATCTGTAACAAACGTTTAATATTAGTTGTGTAACAATTTGATATACTATTACAGAAATACTGCTCATTAAATAAATTTTTCCTTGCATATTTCTCTGCCATTTCAAGAGTATTATAATTGAATCAAGAACACTGGATTAATTTTCATTGAACTTCATAGTGAAAAATATATGTTTAAAGTAATGCAGCACAAATAAAATATCATCTTTATGTTTAGTACAATAGTATACTTCTATTTTGCTATGGTTACTGGTAAGCCTGTTAAACTCTAATATAATTCGTGGAACTATTCTTCTGAAGCTAAACTTCCTTTCACATTATATAAATTATCAATCATAAAATACTTAATTCATCTACGCATTAACATTCATTACTTTCAATAGTTTTACGCTTAGAAATAGCCATTCGCTGCGTTTATATGTTTTGCATACTACAAGCCATTCCCCGCTACATTATGCATTTTCTTTTAAAAAAATATCACATATCTGACTCATCGCTGAATGCTTAATTAAAACTTGACGTGAGACTAATTCCAGATGTCTTCCTGTCTGATTGCATATTAAATAACGTGACATATTTGGACGATTTGAATAATCGTTTGTTTAATTAAATGGCTTCGTCCAGTGCGAGTGATCGAGTCTTTTGGTCAAGTGTCAATCAATCGAATTTGTATGTAAGCTAACAATCGTGAAGGCTGCAGGTGCGTCCCGGGACGTCTGCTGAACGAGATCAACTGAATCAAGCCTTTGATAAATGTTTCCATTCTTACCCCCGGGCGTTATCGACCCACCCCCGGGTTAGGTCGATAACAGTACAGCGCTCCGTAATGACTAGCTTTAGCAAGCACACAGAAAATTCATGTTCACATCTCTGATTACGGTAGAGAAAATTTGTCAGATTGATTGGGATGGGAAGCACTTTCCTATCAATCTGCATTCATCAGATTTAAAAATGCAGCATATTTTATTCGAATGGGTAAATGCAACTTTTATTGGAAGGTGACGCGTTTTCTGTAAATATAGAGTAAAATGTAAAGATTAGCTGACAGCAGAGGTCTTCTAGTTTTGCTATACTGAATATAATATTTTTGAATTTGCCGCTAAGAAATCTGATCTAATTAAATGATTATGGAGAATTTTAAATTATCCAACATATGAGCTTGATGCGGCTATGAAAATGAAAAAGCAATTGTTAAATAAATTTTATGATTCCTTGCCCAAGGAATTGATTTTGATTTATCTTATTCAATATAATTTCTTTCTCATATTGAAAATTAAAGTCATTATTTGACCTTTCGCTCTGCCCTAAAAAATCGATTTTGTCAAAAAAACTGACAAAACTCGTATATATTTTACTTTCCTTTCATAATACTTGATTCTTCAATATTCTTATCATTTATAATCCCAAAGTCCCATGATTTTTACAAATAATAATATTGTAATTGATTGACTGGCTAAGCATTTCCTTTCTCAAAGAAAATAATTCTTTATCCTATCAACTGATCTTAATTTATTTATTTCAGTATAATTTCTTTACATATTGAAAATAGGTAAAATACTGAAAATTAAAGCCACTATTTTACCTTTCCCTCTGCCTTAAAAGTTCCATTTTGTAAACTCGTATATATTTTACTTTCCTTTCCTAACACATGGTTCTTAAATATTCTTATTGTTTATATTCCCAATGCTCCAAAATTTAAACAAATAACTTTGCAAGTGAATGACTTCCAAGATTTTAACAAATAATGTAATTGTTGTCTGGCTAAGCATTTACTTTTTCAAAGAAAACTACAGTTAATTTAATTGGCTCTAAAACTTCTTGGAAAATATAATACAAAAGAGAAATAATTTTAAAGGGGAAAAATGTAGGCACAAATGCAAATTCCATAAAAATACACAAAACAAATGTACAATAATTGGTCACATCTATACGAACACGTTGATGATAATGAATAGTGAAGTATATAATCAAAGAAGAAATAATTTCAAGGAGAAAAATTTCAGGCACAAATGCAAATTCCATAAAAATATACGAAACAAATGTACAATAATTGGTCACATCTATAACGGACCCATGGTTGGTAATCGGTAATGGCGCATGTAATGTACAAGATGTGGAAATACAATCAAAATAAAACATTCAAAAATAAAATAGCAGCACACAAATACGCATAATATCACACCACACATAAAAACACAAATTCAGTTCTGACATTTGATTCATAATAAATTGAAAATCGATATTTGTCTTCACATTCAAATGAATTCCAGCGATCCATTTGGTTTCTGAACAATTTCTTTGTAGCTCCCTGTAAAAATTTTTGAGAAGTCATTATGCTAAGTCGATCTCGAAAATGTTCAAGAATGCGTGCATTCTCACGTGCATTAAATCAGGGAAGAATAAGATCTTTTATGTAATCGGAGTTGCATAAAACATATTATTTCCAGGTATTTAAAAATACATTTTGTTTCAGTAATTGAGTATAGGGGATGATTTAATAATAAAAATATAGTTTTCAATAAAGAATGTATAATACATTTAACATTTGTTACCATCTTCAAAAAAGAAGCTATTAATATTTTAATAGGCTATATATATATATATATAATGTTTGAATTTCGACTTATCTATATATACAGGGTGATTTAAAAAAACGTTGCCAAACTTAAGAAAAAGGCAGGTGTACGATAAGCATCCAAAATCACAGAGGAACATGAGTGCGCAAAGGCCATCTGGAGAAGACAGATGGCATTAAACATAAAACCGCTCTGTCCAAAATGCCAATATCTTTCTGAATATTAACGATATTAAGCTGGACATTTTATATAAGTCGCCCTATATATCTGGGTTTGAAGTTCTGAAGAAAAATTACGCTAACTTTCGCGCATGCGCAGTAAATTATTATTTACTACAAATGTTTATATCATCTTTTATTATCAATGCATTTATTTTAAATTTTAAGAAAATGCTTCTCTAGCAAAATGGCAAATATTTTGTAAGTTTCGTATTATTCCAAGGGAAACTCTGCAAGTTCTAAGCAAAAAACATACTGAAAAATTTGGGATTTTTTAAAGAAACCTTTATACCTTCCCGAATATTAGTGTTATTTTTACGAAAATGCATGCAAATGTTGCGCACATCTCACAAAAGGATTAATGAAAGTTACAGAACATTATCAGCTTTCTGTGAAGCGGAGTGAACCAAAATCCCTTTTTGAATTCATCAATTTTTGGTTGGTTCCCTATATGCCCTCATGGCCGGATCTTCAATGTAAATTGTGAGTTAAAATCTATTCTTTATATAGTCGAGGTTGGAGGAAAATTCATATAACATTTCGGAAGATATATAGGGCAACTTATATAAAATTTCCAGTTCAATATCGTTAATATTCAGAAAGATATCGGCATTTTGGCCAGCGCTGTTCTATGGTTAATGCCTTCTTCCTCCTCCAAATGTCGTTTGCGCGCCCATGTTCCTATATCATTTTGGATGCTTATCGTATACCTTAAAATTTGGCCACGTTTTTTCTTCTAATCACCTTGTATAAAAGAGAAAGGGACTCGCTGACTCATCAACGAATCTTCCACTAGAAACTTGAAATTTAGCAGGCGGTTGCTTCTTGGGAAGTAGGTGTTCACTCAGAAAGGATTTTCAAAATTTTAATTAGAATTAAAATTAATTTAAAATTACCCTAAATTTTCACTTTTTCCGCAATAACCTCTGAGCCTCTTATCGTACAAAAACTATTTTAACACCATCGTAAAGTTTAAAAAATTAGCTTTTCAATGACACCGATCTTATATCCACGCGACATTTTGTTCAATTTTAATTAATTTTTCAAAATGTTTTCAAACATGAATTATAACAATGTTTTCATTGTTGTAACTAAAATTCATTGCAGCAAATCTTTTATTCACTCTCTTTTGCAATTGTTACGGTTGTGATAGCATGAATTGTTTTCCTGGAAAATTAAATCTAAAGCAGAATTTTCACTTTAGTATTCATTACATTGCTGAAATATTTTGTCGCACCTGCTTCAAAGTATTTTTTTGTATTTATATTAAACGTGGCAACAGATATTTGATTTCAGGTTTTTTTTGTGTATGTGTGAGGTAGACTGAAATGATTTTCATTCTTTCTTCAAGCATTTAATATCGTGCTTTCCTTCCATTTTAAAATCATGAGGCATGAAAACGCTTTTAAATTTTTGTATATGTTGCATGAAAGGCAAGTTTTTATTCAAATTTTGGCTAGGCTTAAGAGTACAGTACTGCCGCCAAACTTGAATTTCCCCAATAATAACTCATATTAGATTTAGCGCAGTTCAGAAATAATGATAGGAAGCCAGCTTATCGGTAGAAGAAAGAGTCGTGAAGTTGGTGACGGGAAAATATCTGTGTAGGTGTTTTTCTGATTAGTCACACAAACACTAAAAAGAAGATAATTGTACTCCGGAAAATGGCAATAAAAACCAAAATATGAAAGAGCTTCTGTTTTCGCCGTAACATTCAATGATGGGGAAGGAAATATGCGTACCAAGAACGGCTAGATTCGTGGCCGATGGCTCAAACAATGGAGAGAAAAAGATAAGAGGAATTTTGCTGCTGGCCGAGGATGTCAGACAAACACAGGAGTGGACGACGAAAATCAAAGAAAGACGTTGCTGCGAAAAACTGTTTAATTAAGTTTAAAGTGTTATAAGTTCTTAGACTTGAAAATATTTTTATCCCGAGCAACGCCAGATATACCAGCTAGTTTTTGTATAATTCTTCCAAAGTTAACACATTCACTGCCATTATTCACGCCTGAGATTCGAACCATATGTCTAATAAGATGACCCTTTCTCTGCCATCTCTTTACTACAGTAGAGAAAGGGTCATCTAATTAGATAATAGGTTCTGGACGCGCCAGCGCGTCGGTGGCAATGAATGTCTTAAAATGCGTTTAAGGTTGCATATATATGTTACATTATTTTTATGTAATGTATTTTATTTGAAGGCTGTTTAATTATTCAAATGAATTTTTCACACCAGAAAATCCATTGAGTAATTAATAATTTGTAAATTAAATTTGTAGTAGCCTTTCAAAGCTAACTTCATTACATTGGATATCCAAAATTTGAGAATTTAATACAGTGAATATAAAATTAAATAAGTCCCCCCCCGCATCTGAAAATATCTGTAAAAGCCGTGATCTGCTTAGGTTTTTTCCATTGCAAAGAGTTTTAATTTCTTTGAACCTACTTGTACATTCAGCTTTTTATTAAAATAATTTAACGAAATCATAAACAACTATTCATTTCAGTTATAGCACCGAATCTAAGTATAAAAAGCTGAAATGCTTGAATTATCTAAAATAAGTTTGCAGGACTTGCCCAGTTTAACAAATACAACGATGACTTTTTTGACTTTCTACGGCATATTGCTAATCGCTTATGTACTATTTGAATAGAATCTTTGATTATGGTATAATAGTAGTTTCTAGCATCAAGATGGGCCATTTTTCCCAGTTTCGCTGTCCTATCTCAGTTATATCCCGATGGAAACACTCACCTTACTCCTCATTCCCATTGTTATCCGACAAGAAATCGAAATGGAAATCGATAAATGGAGGTTTTAAGGATATTCTGCCGAAAGATTTAGGAAACAGAGGCAGCATTTCCTCAAATAAATCCAGGAAATTTTTTGTCTTGACAATCCCCAAATGTTTGTTGACAAAATGCATCCATACTAGGTATTCGTCATGATGAAGCAATTTCTCTCAAACTTTAGGTCTAAAGAAGAGAATATGGGGACCTATAAATACCTCCTGTCTTTTTACTTCACTGAATCGACAAAAACATTTTTAGCAAGTCCTTTAATGCGGATTTAATTTTGTACGTGTCTCATCAAAATTTTTCATAAAACTGAGCTTGATAAATAAAAAAAAGATTGTCGACGGTGATTTCTACATGTTAATTTAACGACAATTCAAAGACATTCGGACAGCCTCTTTATATGCACGGAAAATATTCACTCCATATCTTTAATAAAGATAACTAGCATGAGTGCTAAATATCTGCTGAAATATATTGTTATAAATTCTGTAAATTTGACGACTGGGCGAGGGTTTTGGCGCCACATCTGGCCACTTGGTTCACGAAATTTCTACCCTTCTCTAGAAAATTCGGCAGTCTCCCGAGAGTATATAAAGCCTCGCTGCAATTACTTTGCCATGATAGGAAGTAGCCCCCTGCGGGGGCAGGTACTCCGTGAATATGTTGTAATAGCGATAAGTTCAGTTCCTGTCGTGCTACCATTGAGCGAGACTCGCGATCGTCGGTGACGAGGCTGCTGAATTTAGCCGAGTGTCTGAGCCAATTTGCGGAGCGTTGTTTCAAGTTTTTCCCGTGAGCTGGTTTGAACTGCTTTTGAAGACTATATTGTTTTGCTTTGTCAACTGTAAATATTTGTAAATAACAGCTGTAAATAAATTTCTGCTTTTATCGTCTTGATTAAAGTCCATTCAATCCACGAACCCGTAAACATATAAAACCCAGAATTGTCTATAAAACAAATATTTATAGACAATTACAGTACAAAATAACATAATGGAATGGAATATTTGAAAAAAAATTCAAAAAGCAACAAAAATACCATGCAAGTCGAAATGATTACAATTCACACCCTCGAATTGTAATAACAAATCAATAAATAATACAGGTTAATATAACTGAATAAATATTTAGAGATGAACTAAATGTTACTTTTTACTACAGTGTCTGTTCGCACATTTTTTAGACGATTTTCTTTCGCTGTTGAAAAAATTCGTCTGCGTGGAAAAATTTATTTTCACAACAATTATATTTTAGAAAGTATAAGTTTTTATCTCCAACCTAAAATTTTTGTTTACATGCATAATGGGACTAAGAGCGATGGATGAATAGCTACGTTTTTTCTCTTTCCTGAGAGAGTTATTCGAAGGACGCTGTGAAAGCCATGCTTTTTCGATATCTAAAGCCACGATAGGTAATGCTGTTAATACGAAAGGAAAAAATCGTCGAAGTCTACCTTCAGATGAAAAAATTGTTCCAAATACGTATACAATCGAAAAACGCGGTTCTTCGAATATTGCAGAGCTGAAATCTTTAATATTAAAAGAAAATCTTCCAAGTCAATATTTTGTTGTAAAATCATTAAAATACTCAGTATCAACTGTAAACAAAATTATTAACACTTATTTGATTCTTAAAAAGTGCAACAAAAAAATACAGCGATCGTTGTCTTTCTCCATGTCATATCGCTGAACATGCTGCAGAATTATTTATGAAAAGCATTTATCAGGAGAAAAATGGAAAATATTTTGTAAAAATAGATGAAGCTATACTCAATTCAAATTACTGCAAGAATAAAAGATCAATTTATTATTATAAAAGAGGAGAAAAAATTATTAAAACATAATTTAAAGAATAAAAAGAAAGTTTTAAAAGAGATTTATGATTGTTGCCGGCTTTTCATATAATGTCAAAATAAAATTAAGAAGAGTGGAGAAAATTATAAGATCAATTGCACATACTATCAGGAACGTATTTTATCCACAATCTTCAAATATGAAGTGCCATCTCTTTACCCACAATGCCATTAATCAATAGAATTGCATTAGGAAAAGCAAGCAGCCACACATCACAATCCTCTGTTAATTTCCTGAAAAAATAGCACAAGAAATGGGTATTAAGAATCTACCCTTTACTGATGTTCCTGCTAAATCTCCTGATCTATTACCCATGAATTTCTGGGCTTTTAGACTTTTAAAACGCGCATTATCCAAACAATCTACAATCCTTTGTAGACTTTGGAAAACTATTTAAGAGGAATGGGGCAAAATACCTCTCTTCTGATACCACAAAAGGCATTATTGTCATGGAAGTTACGACGCAGAGAGATAGTTAAGAATAAGGGTTATCAAAATGAAAATTTAAAACGCAAAAATGTTACGTAAAATATATCTTAAAATACGTCGTCTAAAAAAATATGCGAGCAGCATCTGTATAATCCTGAGATATCATGATATTCCATGGTTTGTATTACAGAACACACATGCCCCCGAATTAACACATAAAAATACCTTCTTACGAAATCATTCACGTTTTGGAAGTCGCATTTTTTTCAGAATTGTGCATTTCTCTTATGAAATAAATTATTTCTGTGCAGTGTTAATAATCAAACTGAGTGAAAACTATAAGAACAGAGCCTGCGCATGAATCAAAGATGGTTGTTTACAAAATAACTTTGCGACTGACCCAAAACTACTTTCTTACGAAATTATTCACATTCTAAGAGTCACAATTTTTGTTGAATTATTCATTTCACTTCTGAAATAATTTAATTTCTGTTAATTTTGTTTCGTTAATAAATTTCATTTCTGCTCAGTGTTACTAATCAAACTGCGTAAAAACATTAATACAACGCCTGCGTACTGGGGAGAGTGGGATCAAAGCGGGTGCCCTTCATTCTGGTAATATTAGTTCTTCTTTCTAGCGTACAGATACTTACACTCTACTAGCCAAGAAAAAGCAACAGTCATAGTGGCGTGTTGCAGCTGTTGAATTCACTGTTTCTGTGAAGGTTTATTTGTTTTAAGACGTCAACTCTCTAATGTTCGTTTGATTTTAAACTCTCCTTACTTAAAAATCATTACACGCTTAAAAACCATTTATAGTCCAGCTTATTATACGTTTACTAAGGATTTACACCCTATCAAACAATAAGGATTTACTCCAATAATTGCGCTCTTCTATTTCGTTTTCTATAACCTCTGCACTCGGGATAAAAACGGGTACTCCAAGTGGCGTAAGACCGGGAGAGTCAGTATTGTTGCAAAAGGTCTTTCTGTGGTGTATGGTGTAAACAGTCCAACACGCAGGATAATGGAGAATGAAGGTTTATTTACAAATATGCAGGGAAACACGTAGCACAGGTACAGGAAACAGTAGTCCTTGCACAGATTACCAATGTAAATAGACAACAATTCACAGGTAATGACAGTTCAGCACTTTGATATCTAACAGCACAAACAGTCAGCAAATAACTAGTAACGACAATAGCAGCTCAGCTCACCAGCTTATTAGCTCACACAGCGGATAGAACTCCGAAGACGTTCACGCTTCAAAGCGAAGTAACCAGTCGATCAAAGACGCTGCTGTGATCCGAACGCGGTCTTTTATACTCTCCCCGATAGGCCGTGACGTCACATAGAATTTTCAGGAAAATCCTAGATCTCGGCCCCTAATAGAAATATCGAAAAAAGGGTTGCATTTTCGGGAATAATCTATGTCGCCAAATTTGTCGCCAAGTCGCCAAAAGGGTCGCCAAGGTCATGCGTGCCACGAGAGTCGCTGAGGTCACTCCATGCTTCACCTTGTAAAACTCTCTTCCCAACCATAAGACTTGCATTGCTGGGAAGCGAGTTTCTATGACTGTAACACTATTGATTAATATTCCACTGAAGACGATAAAAACACATCAGACGTTTATTGTTTATATATTAATGATTTTTTTAGTTTAAATAAAGAAGAATGGTTAATCTAATGTAAACTTTGTCTTAGCTGTGCCCACAAAAGCTGCAGTGGCGCGGAGGAAGAATACAACTGCTTTACATGTGAATTTTGTAACTAGTATTCTTAAATTGTCATACAAGATAAAAACGATTGCAACTTTTCCGCTGAAAGTCAAATTTTCCTAATTTCCCAAACCGTTAACATGTGCACCCTGTTTTGTGGGGTAAAACCGGGTAGTTTGACTTTTTGCATATAAAACTCATTGATAAGAAAAGTGGTGAAACTGTGACTTTTCTGGAAAAATATATTACTCTTCGATAAATAATGAATATTTTAATAAAATTTGACAAGCTCTCTGTCGAATATTTTAACTCCAGTATGCCTTCGAAACTTAGCTACCCGATTTTCCCCTACTTTCCCCTACCATGAAGTACAGGTGCTTGTTTACGAAATAACTATGCTATTAATTTAATTTCTCTGAATAAAATTCTCCTCTAAAAAGAGAAAATTTGTTTTCCCAGCGATTCTCCCCTTCGTTCCTTTACCACTGTCTTCTCACAATCAAGAGTTTTCTTCTTTTGTGTTTCCCTTCATTGTAAAGGAAAGAGGCAAATTCACATTCAACTTCAAAACATAATTAAACAACAGTTCAAAGGGGGAAAATAAACTAACAGATAGTTTTCACGATAAAAAAATATATTCTCAAAGAATTCTGAAGTGAAATAAACATCTTAAGAAGGTGCAAGATTTTGAAGATTTCATGTGAAGAAATTATGTAATAGTTTTGAAATAACTATAATTTCAAAGCGTTGGGCTTTTTTTTATTCCTTTGGGACTTAATCTGAAATTATTTAAATGGAAAATATATATTCAAAAAGTGTTTTACCGCTCTGCTAGGAAATATATGTTTTACCTGCTTATATTTCCATAAATTAAATGTTTCTGTGCGTGACTAGAAAAATAAAAACACTTTAAGTTATTATTTTCTAGACATTTTGATTAAGATATTTTTTTAAACTATCATTTTTTCATTTAACGCGCAAATAATCGTACAGATGCAAAAGATTCAGAATTTTATATTTTGTACTGATTGTATAGTTTCAAATCTATAATTTAATTTCAATGTTTATTCATGTCTTAAATGCTTGAGAACCACTATTTTACACGCTTTTAATTAACTTGATATGTTTCATTTTTTGTAAAGAGGAAATTTCGCAATTGATTTTTCAACCACTTCCTGGTGTGCCATAGTTCTGAAATTCTGTACAGTTGTTTGTTCCCAATGACAATACAATATTTCGATATTTCTAGAACTTAAATATCAATTAATTCCTTAATTTTATTTAGTTTTGTTTCAATACGAAAGGCACCGTATCTGGCAATGAATTTCAGAAAAATTATGGTATCTAGCATTGAATTTCAGAAAAAGTATAAGAATGAATTGTGAAATATATTAAAGACTGAAAACTAGAAAATAATAAAAAAAAGTTTTAAAAGTACTTTTTATTGATGTGCTAAAAAGCAGAAAATAATTTCTTAGCAAAATTCTGAAGGTCAAAAGAATATTTAAAAACTTGAGGTGCTGAAAATAATGCTATTGGGAAATTAAGTCACAATAAATACCATAAGAAATAAAATCACTAAGCATTCATAAAAATTTAAAATATATTATAAATGTGATTAAAATTCTAATTTTTTTAGATTATTTTATATTAGAGCCTCGCACTTTTACTCTATTTGATTTGACCTCCATATTTTTCATGAAAAATTCATCTCCTGCTTTTTAGTGCTTTAATAAATGCTTGCTTTTTAAAAATTTTATTCTTAATTTAACCTTTTCATTAATTTTATCAAACAGTTACATTATGCTTTCATCGACCATTTCTGATTTTATTTCAGCAAAATTCAAATTTGTACAGAAAAAAAAGTTTTAATTTATATACACTAACAAACTACTGACAAAACTGTTAACCCTCTAGTGAGCTACAACGAGTCTGACTCGGGCATCGAATTACAGATTTTTTATTTTTTGCTATTTAAATCTGTAATTAAGTCAAAATAACAATTAATATACAAGATAAAAATCACTTGGCCACGGTTAAATCTCTCAGGTGTTCGTTACGGTGTTAAATATATTGAAATAATAAAATATCCCAAATAACGGGTGTTATCCTAATTAGGAGGCTAAATAAATTCGTAGATCAAGGGGTTAAAGATAACTCTACCACGTTTTCAATAAATGTTTGGCAAGTGTAAAAATTTCAAAGAATCATTTCTGGAATACAAATTCTATCTTCTGCATTGCAGAAATAATAATGCCATTTATTCCTCCATTCGGCATCTTAAGATAAAACGCGTCGTTTATTTAGATAAATGGCAATTGCCTCCGAGTCAATTCTTGTCTCGACTACTTGCGATTATTTTCTTTTCCACAGTCATCTTCTGTCCAAGTAGATTAGATTGGGCCCTTCAGAGCTAATAAGAGATACAGTATTAGCTTCAACAAGAGCGATCACAATGAAACGAACCATTTAGATGCCAACGGCAGTGGACGGTGCAAAAGCAAAACGACAGCCGAAACCTAATACCAAAAAGAGATGTTAATTAACAGTTCTGGTAAACGAATTCTTCTAGAATGATTGGGACTGTCGTTTAAAGCAACTTTCAACAATTATCTACCATTTTGGTGAAATTTCACATTTCATTTTCCCGGTCGAACTTAAATGAAGGTAATTTCAAAATGCGCCGAGATATAGAATAAAGCAGAAAAGAAGCAATCACACAATTAGATTTGGATAATGGTTTCATTTTTGGATTCCCTGTTTTTAAAATGCCAGTTTCTCTTTTGAGTGAAAATTTCCAACTTTTGAAATGGTTACATTTTAGAGAATAAATCTGTGGTAATATATATAACACTTTACTTAATATATAAGATAAACGAAAATCTTAATTCGAGTCAATTTTGCTTTCAGTAAATGCGACTTCTCAAACTCTTAATATTTGGACTAAAGTTTATCGTAGACATTTTTAGCATGCGCCTTCAGATGTACATTGAATCAAATTGTACTCTACAGGTAATTCAGCATTTTTTGTATAAATTCATGAAATCAAAACATTTCTTACACTTTCATGGAAAAAGTATTCAGCAAAATGAGTTTTTGCTGTTGAAACCAAGTCACAAAATAAAATAATAAGGAAATTTTTAAAAATCATATCTGTAAAATGCTTATACAGAGTGCCAACCTAAATCCCTTACATCCCTCCTTACCTTCACAACGACGGCAGCTATAGTGATTAAAGTGGTGTCTAGGTATAGTAAAACGAAATTTGCTACACGATTAGACCGCTTACAGCGCCACCTGGCAAAAAACTCAGAGTTAGCGTTCCTATCTCAAAAAGGGTACAAGATGGGGGAAATGTCAATTACAATGTTATAGAGCGTTATCGATTTAGTACAAAAAGACACCCTGTGCACATTAATACTAAGAACAGAAAGCATAAAACTGCACATTTGATTGTTCGTAATTTCCGGAATTGTTACGTGACGAAACGTGCTAAAATGAGAGAAAAAAACTAGTTCTCAGAAGATACCTTTGTTTTCTGTGTTCAAACTGCTCTTCGTCAGCTGCAATACAGATTTGGGCCTTTGTTGAATTTCATGCTGTACATTTTTTAGCATATCAATTATCATGCTGGTACAAGCAATAGTAATACATCATCGAAGGTGCTGCAATGTTGGTGGAAAGGTCTCATACACCTTTTGTTTGAGTTATTCCAACAGGAAAAAGTGTATTAGGGTCATTTTTGTCCGAAAGATGACATTTTCTCCTTTTGACTCTTTCTTTGATCTATTTTTCGTGACTTCACAATTTCGGAAATTGCGAACAATCAAATGTGCATTTTAAGCTTTCCGTTTTTTGTATTAATGTGCACAAAGTGTCTTTTTGTACTAAATCGATAACGCTCTACAACTTTGTATTGAAATTTTTTTCCCTATCTTGTAACGTTTTCAAGATAGGAACGCTAATTCCAGAATTTTCCGCCAGGTGGTGCTGTAAGATGTCTCATCGTGTAGCGCATAGCCGTTTTACTATACCTACACACCATTTTCATGACTATAGCTACCGTCGTTCTAAAGTTAAAGGAGAATGTAAGGGACTTAAGTGGGTGGACCCTGTATAAAATCCAGTCTGATCTAACTTACAAGGTAATGACTTATTAACTATGTTTAAAACATCGTGACTTATTTTGCATAAAGGCAAAAGCGTAATCAAGCAATCTTTGAGTGTTTAAAAATTTCTTAATACTGAAATGAAAAACGCAATTGATTTTCTTAGTAAGTCATACCAAAATTCTCCGTTATTACGTTATTCTGCGTTAACTTTTTCAATATATTTGGGATAAATATATCCCAAATGGACATATTTATACGAAATGTATTTTTTACTCCTGTAGCTATCTTACAAATTCCTTGAAACTAATATAGACAAATTCTACATCGTTGGCAATCTTGATTTTCCTTGATTTAAGTTCTAAATAATGCGTATCATGATATTAATTGATTTGTTGAATGTGCATTATTGATGTATGTAACAAGCTTTCTTATTAGAAATATTTTGTCATATGTCTTAAATTTTTTCAAATGTAGCCAACTTTATAATATTCATACCGTGAATAACATTGGGTGCCAACTATGACATTATTTAGTTTAAAATTAATTAGATTAATTAAATTTATTACGTTACCATTAGGCAGACACATAACCCAAACGCAGAATACTTAAAGCAGGTAAACATTCAGATTATCAGTTAATCTTTAACAGAATTTTAGTCTCCGTGGTTTTAATACATGTTCATTGGCTCATATCTCAGTTCCGATTGACTTGTCACAGTATACGGCACATGGTGGCAACTCCAAACATTTAGCTTGTTTAGAAGAAAAGTATTTCAATACGTTTTCAAAAAAGACTTTTCAACACGGGATCTATATTGCGATCTAGATTGTAGCGTAAATTTATTTAAAATCAAAACATGTCATTTTTAAACAATCAACACTTCTGAATATACTTGACTTTTTAAACACCTTTATTTAACTTTACTTGTTTCATATTTGTAAAGATAGAATTCTGTAATCGATTTTACACTCACGTCCTGATTTGCTAATTTTAAAATTTTGTATACTTATGTATTCTCGATGACAATACACCATTTTAATACTTTCAGAGCTTAATTACCCGTTAATCGATTACTTTAATTAAATTTTGATTCCACACATTGACACCACCAGGTGGTGAATTTTAAAAAAATTATTTCAAAGTTCCATACTATTTATAATAACAAATTATAAATTAAATATTTAAAAGTAGAAAATAAATAAATCTACTTTTTAATATACTAATAAAAGTTTGTATTTAAAACCTCTTCTTATTGCCTTATAGATCAAGTTCTTCATGGAACCGGCTGTACATGCTTTGCAATACCTGGATGTGATTCAGATGAAAGATTCGACACACAAATCTCATTTCTACCACAGCTTGCAAGGAACACTATTTAGTATTCCTAAGGTAAGTCGGTAAAGATATCTCCATGTCTACGAAGTTGATACCTTGTCGATATAATACGTATTTGATGGCAGCCAAAGGCAGCATTGGTTGTTTGGGCCGTGCTTTATTGTACTTTATTTCAAGTTTCACTAAGTTGTACCAAGAGCACATCTATCCTTTATGTGATCGATTTATAGTTGTTTATTTTTGTGCAACTGCATAGCAACAAATTCTCACAATTTGAATTTAAAGTTAAAACCCATTATTAATGTCTTGTAAAGAACATGTTCTTAGTACTTAATTTCCAACAATCAATGCATTCTGAAAACTGTTCAATTAGTCAATTGTTAGAAATGTAGGACGGAGTTGGAGTTCAAAATTTACATTAGCATATTTCTATTGGTTGCCTTGATTGTTCTATAGCAAATATTTCCTCCACGTATCAGTAAAATTAAACAACAAAAACGACTCTGGATTTTAAAGTTAACAAAAAGATAACAGCAACGACAGTAATTTTGCTATTTACAAACGCAAATTATATATCATCGGAGAGCGTAACAATTATAGTCATAAAGTTAAAAACAAATGATAACATTAATCAATTATAATTTTAGAACAAACGTAGAAAATAGTCTAGTGCGACATCGCAAATGGGTGTTCACAAAGTCTCTTAACAATTTTGAAACAATTAATGAAAAGACAATCGATGAAATTTGTAAATCAAATTTATCCAATGTACTTCAGTCATTCTCAAAGCTTGCTGTTAAAACTGCATTTGTGTAGTTCAGGCACCTTTTTGATGAAAGAAACAGTGTTGCATAAAACCTTAAAAATGGCACCTTCTGTATTGTGGGATAGGGTTGGTGTATCTTTCATTGAGGTTGTGTTCAGTAGAGTTAGTGTCAATTTCATGTGTCGAACAAAGACACGGAACATTAATAACCTGAAGCAAAGATCACTGATGTCATCCACGCCATTTATGAGGCTATGCTACAGTGAGCAAGGCAAGAAATCGAGTACAGGTTTTGATGTCCTTCGTGCAACTAATGGTGCTCTTTGAGAGGTGTATTAAATGAGGCGAAAAACTTCAATTCCTTCTCATCATTTTGTAATAATTTCCACAGATTTATCTACTCATTTGTTTTCTTAATAAAATTTTAAAATTGTAAAGATACTTTGTGGATAAACTGTATATTCTGATTTTTATTTTTGTTTGTTTTATTTTCAAAGATGATCATCCTTTGTAATGTCTCATGGCCTCGGGTTTAAAACTTCATATACAGGAAAATTATACAGTTCATTTCAATGCTATCTGAGCATTAAACTGATGATGTCTTGATGTGCTGCCTAATGGTGCCCATATAGATATGAATTAAAAAAGAGGCGAAAAACCTCAGTACTTAGCCATCATTTTGTAATAATTTCCACAGATTTGTCAAATTAAAATTTTGAAATTGTGAAGATACTTTGTGGACACTCTGATTTTCTGGTGCTTTTTTTTCAAAGATGACTATCCTTTTCAAAGTTTCATAGTCTCAGTACTAAAACTTCATGGCCTTACATTTAGAAAATGACAGAATTCATTTGAATGTTATCTAAGCATAAGACTGACATTCCATTAAATGCAATAGCCTGAGGAGTACAATTGAAAATAAGGTAATTTCACATCGCAGTCACTTTAAACACAAACGAGGTTGTTGAGGGAAGTAGTTGGAACTGTCGCTTAGATAATTGCTCGCTAAATTATGATTAAAATATTCCATGAAAGTGAAAAGTTTGATGCAAAATTTAGAGAAATATTTGTAAGTCATGAAATGTTAAAGTTGCATAATTCAAATCTCAGAAGTTTGGTCTCGCAGCTAATGTTAGAACTTTCACTGCATGTCTTAAAACTTAAATTGTTAGATTTAAGAGGTCGAAATTTCTCGAATACTTCTAATTACTTTCTTTCATGGTCTGACGGAAGGAATTCTTTTTACTTTGAGTTTTCAGCTCGAGAAGATAACCCTAAACGCATGTGAAAGAATTGTTGCATTTTTACTTGTGAAACAAGACCATGCATTTGCAAATTACACGGCTTTTGGATTGCGTCTAGGAGGAAATTTTCTTGGATTAAATTAATAATCTTCTGCGAGTTATTAAATTACTTAACGAAAATTACTGGTTAGCCAAATTTTCTATGGCTAACTAACTTATTATAATGTTGCATTATGACTGTAAATGCTTGTATTTGTTTAATATGAAAACTATTTGCGTAGTTCAACTGTATTTAAAATGCAGGGTGGACATATATTAGTTCGGCAATTTCATAATTAAAAAAATTTACGAAACATTAATTTCAAGATACTAGTTGAATGGCGGAGTAGCAGTAATGTATCTTAAGTTGGGGATAGAGGATCCTAGCTGTTTCAAATCTACATCCGAGTGAGATGTAGTACGCGGTTGCTCATTATTTTGACGTGAAAAATGTCTTTCCACTCGTAACAGTGATAGTCGGTTGAATTTTCTTGTGTGACAAAATACCGTCAGATTTGAATCGCTAATAATTACGAGATTAATAATGCAGAAAAAACGGTTGACCCCCCACAACGGATAGATCATATCTGTAAAAGTTTGTCGCATAGTATTTGTTTTGCCTATGACGTCATCGTATCAGTGTAGCGTGATTGTTATGAATTAGCTTTATGTAAGGTTATAAATAAGTGTAGCGTCGAAACGCGTTTATTTAGGAGGTTGATTCTGGTGTCATTTTAAAGAGCTTGAGGAGTATTACTAGGACCTAAAGTGAGACAATAAAAATATTTATCATAATACAAGTAAAAATTGGTATTAAATTGAAAATTTCAAACTCCTCATGTTTTTTTGATTATAACATGCAGAATTTTCTTTCGAATTGTACGAAACTTGTAGAATACTTGACAATATGTAAAAGAAACATTGTATTAAAATTAGAATTCAAAAATTTGAATATTACGGGAAATATGAACATTTACTACAAATGTTTTACTGCGCATACGCGAAATGTAGTGCCATATACTCTCAAGAGATGGCGCCATCAAAAACTACTCTAAATAAAACATAAAGGCGAAGTTCGGGTCCGCGCCGTAGATTTTTCGTGAAAACGTGGGAATAAAATCATAAAACAAGTGTTTCGTATTAATATGTAATTTAATTATCAATCTCTTTAATACAATATTTACACACAGAAGCATAATGGTTACAGAATATATAAATCAGAAGCTACCACAGACCCTTGCTACATGCGATAAACTTGTGATTTATCTGTTCTGTAACCATTATACTACTCTGTGTAAATATTGCATTAAAGAGATTGATAATTAAATTACATATTAATACGAAACACTTGTTTTATGATTTTATTCCCACGTTTTCACGAAAAATCTACGGCGCGGACCCGAACTGCACCTTTCTTATGTTTTTTTTCTGTGTTCTTGCAATTATAGTAAAATGACCAACTTTTAACCTCTAACAAAAGGAGGACACAAATGAATTGAAGCTAGAACCATTTAATTAATTGCAACAACAATACAGAATACACTACAATATGATAAATGCATAATAAAAACATTTGTCACATCATTTATTGTACACTTTTTGAGGAAGGACAGAACTAACAAAAGGAGGACGGTTGGTCACCTTAAATTATAAACACATATAATAGCCTTGAAAAAGCGAAATGCGGTCTGGGGTTTCATTTCCTTCGCGCAAGTGCAACGAAATTTCAGTCCCAAATAACCGAAAAGATACACTTCTTGCAGTGCACTTTGTTTTATCGACTTGAAATATGCTCACAAATGTATTGCAAAAATTTATTCACTGATGGGATATTTTAGGAATAACGTAGAGCAACCACATCGCGAACATTTGTGTAAAAGGTAAACTTCGTGTGTTTCAATATCATATAATCCTGAGTACTCACATGCTTAGCTGTACAGCTATGAATAACAAATTATCCTTTTTATTCAAAGAATTTGCACCCACACTGTATTTATTCATCTAAAATAGATGCAGTGTGGATCGCGCAACATAGCCATACTACCTGGTTTTTGCGCCATAAAATCCCAAACTCACTCAATCACACAATGCGGATAATTAATCCTATTTTAAGTTTTAATTGCTAAAAAATGATTTTAAAATTCCTCTATAAGAATTTTAAGCAATAATATTTTCCTATAAATCCTGTAATTAGATTTGGATATGCTGGCAAGTGATAATTAATAATAGACGTAATCAACTTTAACCCTGTACATGGAACATCCATAGCTGATGGGTTACACTGAACGCCCTTCAGTGTTTTACCTTGAACGTCCTGAAAACCACGATTTCTGTCATTGGTAGAAGGGCCGTACTGTCGAACAAACTGAAAGAGATAATTCCAAATACGATTCGAGTACAAATTGTTTATTTCAACATAATAAAGAGAAAAATATTGGGTATAATTGGCTCTAAAATGTCTTCATGGTTTGATAACGTTTGAACGACTGAGTGTCAAAATGACAGATATTCTGGTTAGAGGGTTAAAATTAGTTTCGATGTTTCCTATTAAAGTCTGCTTGGACTTCCGGCAATCGAAATTTAGACACCTAGCTAAAAGTTTTTGCAATAAAATTTTAAAAAATTAATTTACTCAATTACATGAAGGCTTACATTTTACAGAAAATAACGTTAGGAGCGCCGAAAGGTACTCAAAAGACCCCTTGATCTGTGAATTATTTTTATATACCTATTAGAAACCTAGTTTTCTGTTATACAGGGTTCCCACTAAAGTCCCTTACCACCCTTTCAACTACCGAATGTCTGCAACTATCTTCATAAGAGTGGTGTCTAGGCATGGTAAAGTGACTATGCGCTACTGAATGAAACTACTTACAGCGCCACCTGGGGAAAAACGGTGGAGTTAGCATTATTATCTCTAAAACGGTACGAGACAGAGGAAAAAGTGAATTGTAAAGTTGTAGAGAATTATCGGTTTAGTACAAAAAGATACCTTGTAGACGTAAATACTTAGAATAGAACGCTTAAAACACGTATTTGTTTGTTCGCGATTTCCTACTCTGATACGTGACAAAACACTCTTAAAAAGAAAAAAAACAACTAGTTATCACAAGATACTTTTGTTTTCGATGTTCAAACTTCTCTCACAAGCGATACCTCTGTGCCACGTTGAGGGCTCGTTTTTCGTAATCTGCTCTCCTTTCGTTCAAGTTTCGTGACGTCACAGTTTCGGAAGCCGCAAACAAACAAATGTGCATTTGAAGCGATCTCTTTTTAGCTTTCATGACCATAAGGTGTCTTTTTGTACTAAATCTATGATGCTCTACAACTTTGTAATTCACTTTTTTCCTCCATCTCGTACCGTTTTAGAGATAATAACGCTAACTCCATCGTTTCCCACCAGGTGGCGCTGCAAGTGGTTTCATCCAGTAGCGCACCGTCACTTTACCATGCCTAAACACCACTCTGATGAAGATAGTTGCAGTCATTCGGTAGTTAAAAGGGTGGTAAGGGACCTTAGTGGGCACCCTGTATATCTGCACATCAGAGGTAATCTATCTTAAGTAACAGTTCTAAAATTTTGCTGGAGAGCCAAAAGAAGTTGTAGAGCGCAATGTATGGCAATGCACGATTTGTTTTTGAGAGTGGTTATCTTTTGTTCTTTTCGACCTACAGCTACGACACTCTGTTCATCTGAAGATGCTGTCGGGTTAATGCAAATACTATAAAAACATCAAAATCATCAAAATTTGCATCAAAAACAAACCCCTTGCGCTTCGATTCAATTCTGAAAAATATTACATTAAAGCACCATTTAATTTGAGTTGGTCACTGCATCATATAAAGCGTTAGTAAGAACAAAACATATTTTAATTTTAAAGTTCGCATATTTTGTAAACTAGCAGTACGCGCACGGCGTTGCCCGTGGAATCAGGACTTTAACAAAATGAAAAAAAAAAAGAACCGCCCACAATGACATGAAAAAGTTTTGAAAACAAAAGATACACATTTTTTGATTTTCCTGCTTATTTTTTTTTCACGCTACAGTACAGAGTACGTTAATCCAAAACAATATTACAAAATTGGAACGTGGAAATGATTATTATACAGCAAGCAAAATATAAATCAAATCCGAAAATAATAATCGAAGTAATTCATTCAGGTGAAGGTCATGACGTATCCTACGCGTCCGCCAATCAAAATTGGCATCAACGTTCCGAAGAAGTGCCGCTTTTGGAACTCGATCGAGAAAAATAACTCGCAACGGCCCAGAAAAAAATTAATTTTAAAAAAACTATAAAAGATATTTTAACCATTCTTGTTTTAAATCCGACAGAACCGTTCTAGTTATAAGCTAAAAAAAATTGAAAATAATAGTGTTATTAGAAAGTCGGATGCAGCAAA
Source organism: Araneus ventricosus (assembly GCA_013235015.1). Classification (NCBI taxonomy): domain Eukaryota; kingdom Metazoa; phylum Arthropoda; class Arachnida; order Araneae; family Araneidae; genus Araneus; species Araneus ventricosus. The sequence goes on from BGPR01000005.1 coordinate 1,027,415, forward strand.
TTTAGAAACAAAACTAACATTTAGATAGCAAAACTGACTATTTTTTAAAAAAATTCTCAAAATTCAGTTAATTACGTTAGAAATTCAAAACTAACTTCATTAGAACGGAAATCGCGTGCTCTTTCCGATGGTGTATCTATTTTTGTCGTACAATTATTCGAAACCAATCTATTGAGAAATTAGTGCGAAAAATCAACCAAAACAACACAAAACATTAAATAAAAAAAATCTAGATTAAAATTTAAAATTTCGGCTTCGAGGTGCATTCAGTCACCATTACGACTACCTGTGTGCCAAATTTCATGGCTGTAAGTGCGATAGATTCGTCTGGACATCGCAGACAAACACACACACACGCACGCACACAAACATTGCCTTTTATATATATTAGAGATGAAAAGTATATTATTGGCTTGAATATGACTGTAATTTATTATGGAGGATCAAAATGAAAAAAATGATGAACATACTTTTAATTGCATGACGAGTATAGCTCATCACTGGACAATTGGCATTAAAAAGCTCATCTCCAGCCTGAAGTCGAACTGATCGTATGTGCATAATTGGTATCTGAGCTGAGATTCTCTAAAAAGTGTTTGAAGGAAAAAGAGTATTTATATTCTTAATATTGATTAAGCATTTTATAGCGAAAATCTTGCAAGCTTGGAGAAATTTTCAAACGCTGCCTAAAACTATTTGTTCTTTGCAGTGGCGTGCGGTGGTTCTAAAACTTACTGAAGCAATCGGGCTTTCAGAATACATAAATACCCACAATATTATTCACTAAATCTTTACAAATATATAATAGCGAAAAGTTGAAGAATTTTGACATCTTGGGCAGTTATTAACGTGCAGTGATAGAAAAGTAATTTTAATCAAAAACAAGCAGTAAAGTTTTTTGAAATTTATTTATCTTCAAAACAATGTAATCAACTTTTTATGAAATAGTATTTAAAATAATAAAAAAAAAACATCTTAGACATTGTGTCAGCAGTACAATTTAGGAAACAAGCGGCCCAAATTGGACCACAGGTTATCCAGATTAGACAACCAATTTTTTAGAACAATTAAGGCAAAAATATTTCTGATTCTCAAATTACCTCCAGCACACAATGCATGAACCCATGTTTGATATCTTATGCACTATATGAGTTCTTTTTCGTTTGTTATCGTTTGTATCGTTTTTGTTTGTTTTAATATGATACGAAACTACGTAAACTTAGATTTTGTTCTTGTTAAACTAACATTTGATGTCATTTAATGTCCATTTATGGCTTCGATTATATTTTCTTTGGATTATTCTCTTCCAATTTATGAGGATTATAAGTTATTATAACTAATTTTGGGGCTATTCCTCTAGTTCAAGATAATAGTCCCTATAGTTTCAAACGGCCCGATTTAGGCAACTGTTTGCGATTCAATCTAGGAAATGTTTGGTCAACAGCAAAAAAATAAAAGAAAATCTCAAAACTTTTTTAAAACTATTTTAATTAAATTATTACAGAAAATTGTAGACAAACAAGTTTCGTATCCGAAGATATAACATATTTTTTCGTTATTTACTTTAAAGCAGTGGAAGAACTATTAGTCTCTTGTTAAAATATTTAATTGATGATCTCTAAATCTGAGCACTTGTTCTTTTACTGTAACCACGTAGCTCTTACTCTTAAAAAGGATTTCACAAACCACAATAGCATCGTTTCAATACAATTTGCTATTTTACATTCTAAATATTTAATAGAATTGGAATAATGATAGCGGTTTAACCTTGGCCTCAATCCAAATTCGTCAACTCTCCCCTAATATTAGTAAATTATCCCCACAACTTAAAAAACCAAGAATAATATGAAAAGCATATAACAGGTACGTATCGACCTGTATGTGCCGACAGACCGATATAAGCGACACACAACAGTTGTCACAACGTGCAACGCCGTTCCTGTAGAAGATCTTGGGCAATTACAAGTTTCGGAGCCCTCCTCGCCCCCTCTTTTCCCTGCGCAACTTCTAAAACCAGTTTTTTTTTATTAATTTAACTTTAATCTTTCTGTAAGCAGTTTTTAAGAAACAAATATTGTGACAAGCTGAAATGACAAAACATTTATTGCGGGCCACCTTAATGAAAGTTGGTTTTCGCATCTAGAGTAAAAAAAATCATTCAGAAGTAATTTTAAATAAAATAGTAAAAAATAACATTTTTTAAATGCAAATTCTTTAATGCAAAGTTTCGCAGGCAGTCGATATTAGACCACACTAATCTGCAAGTATGAAAGAAATTCACATAGATAATGCTCTGAAATTTAAACGATACTTGATTTTTATTTGAATAAGGTGGAATACACAGACCTTTTAAAGCAAATGAAAGAAGAAAATTAAATTTCGCCGATACCCGAAAAAAATCTCAAGGCCTCGGGGACTTCAAAGATGCGAGTCCCCCTAAGCAGCTACCTACTTTGCCAATTTGACAATCCGGCCTTTGTAATCATACGTATAAGGTCAATCCTTCAATCTTTCCTTTTCTCTGCGCGTAAATGCAATGCTCCATACACGCTCCGAAAAGTCCCGCAATCAGTGTAAACGAGAACGCATGAACTAAACGGACGTGGCGGGATGAATCATGTTTCACTTCCTCACTTTAAACACGCATTCTTTACATCGCACCGAAGGCCCGATAGGAAGCTTACAATATTGGGCCAATAGCGAGACGACCATCAATCCAGACCAAGCACGAATCGGTTGCGTATTACGCGTTTTTTACATCGCTGAATGTGTACTGGAAAGTTAAATTACAGTGAAAGGAACGGCTGCTCAATACAAATTTTGTTCTGCCGCTCGTTCCGTGGCGACAAAGCAAACGCGGTCGTTCTTCTGAGGGTTTGCGAGAGAACAGAAATTGCAACACACAACTAGACCACACAGCGTCTAAGAAAACAATTTGCTTACTGAAGCACTGTTTCACTTGCTTCGGTTGAATGCACGCCACTGGCTCTTTGTATATTTATATAGGTTTCGCTTGTGTTAAAAGTAGAGAATACTTCCTATGTCTTTTCTTGCTACTGGATCCAGTGCAAATGATTAACAGAACTAGGAAAAAGCCGTTTCTAAATACCACGCAGAAACTAAACCATTTCCCCTAACTAATAACACTTATTCTTCTTTCGTCAGAAACTATGGTTTCAGCACGTTCTGCCCTCGCTAAAGACGGAGCTTCAATCTCCGGAAGTACTGGCCGCTGCTCTTCAACCTTTGCTCTTTATGATTGAAGAAAGTACTGTGGAAGAATATCAAAATGAAATTCTCCCAGTCTTCCGAACTGTTTTTAGCATGCCAAAGTCTGTTCAGGTAAGCCTTCATTTCTTCATCAATATACTGGTTTAATTTCTGATTTAATTCATGAAATAATACTATCTTCTAGACCAGAAGTTCCCAACCTTTATTTCCTCCCTTGTCTTCGTAGCTTTGTCTTTTTATTTTTGAATACCCCCTACTATCATACCCCTGCCACACACACAACTATCAAAAGCAAAGAAAATTTATTTATAATGTCAAGAGCTAGGTTAACTTGAGTCACACGACTCGAATTAACTTAATAACGTTTGTTGGATTTATTTTTTATTTTACATTTTGTTTCATTTTTTATAAAAATATTCGTTCCATGTCCTAACAAATGGAAACAGCGTTAAATAATTTCGCATTAACTTATGATAAAAGCTAACGATAATTCATCCTGATAATCAACTATTCAAATGGAAGACAATTTCAACGCGCTCTTTGCGCTTGCTTCGTGAAGCTGACTTTTAAAAAATTAGGTTTAAATGAAGACAGATATTATCTCATAAACGAAGTTGCGTCGAGTTTACCGCGGTATTTGTTATTAATGTAGAAATTATTATTGATCTCGGCCGAAGCCAACATAAGTTGTAGAAAAACATTATCTTATGGGCACTCTAGGGGTAAATGCACCAAAGATAAAGGAGGAGAAACAGGAGTTAAAACTAAAGTATTTATTTATTAAAACATAATATGAAATGAGAAAAGTATTTACATTTTAGACAAGAAGGATTTAGGGTTTGTTACTTACTTAAGATATCAACTTGCACCTTGTTAAAAGGTTGGCTAGTTATATACAGCCATCGCCCATCGCCGCCGTGCTGACAGGGGAAAACCCCTCAGCTGCCTATGCTCGCATTTACAGCATGTCTGTACTGTTAGATTTCAAAGAGTCATCTTCCCCGATTAAAACATTACACTGGGTTTTTTAACGGAGAAACACCCACGCATCACGTTATTAGCACGAAGAGACCGCGTGATCTTTATCATCCGATATCTTTCCGCTGACACAACATTCGAATGAGCTTGTACGGAAAGTGAGAAGATATTATTAGGAAGGAATTAAACTTATGCTTTTAAGCTAGACTGGGAAAATACAATTCCTACATTAATATACGCATATAGCGAGCAGGTTCTTCCCACAAGTTCTGTGTTCGTGAAAGATATTAAATATTTTATTGCATTAACACTGAGTTCTTGGTACGCTTCTTTCACTGCTGCCCAGTAGGCTTTCGGACTTGCATAATTTTCATTTTTCAGACGAACTTGGAGAAACAAAAGTTTTTAACTTTTTTTCATTTTAATTACTTATGTTTTGTGTTTCCCGCCATTACCAACATTACTTTCGCGCACCCCTTACTACTCCTCCGCAGGGGCTGTCTTATCCAATGGGCTATAGCCCAGGGTCGCCATTGATCCAAAGGCGCGTAAAAATTTACTACATTCATTTTATTTTAATTTTGACCCCAAAAAAATTAATTATAATTTTGAATATTAAAAAGTTCCAATAGGTGACTTTTCTCTCTTTTTTTCATCTTCAATTATTTTATCAGGTAGGCATTTTCTTAAGGCCACCGGCGTTACGATTCTGGTGGGACCCCAATATCTCTAGCCCAGGGTGCTGAGATTTGTTAAGACGGCCCTGTAGGGGTACGCGTATCACAGGTTGGGAACATTTAATCTAGACATTTTTTAAAACAAATAATAGAGTAGAAAAAATGACAGTGGGAGATCCGTTAATCAACTCAATCTATTCAAAAACTATTATCGTTGACCCTCCAATGGCAGAATTTTTTTAAATCGCTATGTAGATGCAAAGTTTGCAAATAGCCCCAAATACTATTTGAACAAAACGAATTGTTATTTGGAGGGTTCAGAGTTAAAGTGAAGCACGTCCATGAGATTCATTTCTGAGAAAGCAGATCTCGGAGGTGATCAGCTGCATTTAAAATAACAGTGGGCTTCTCAATATTCTTGCTGCCTGGTGGATACAAACTGAACTGTGGATCCGAATCATTATTACACAGAAAATATGACATTTCTACTCTACCATGGCAGTGTTAACCCCTTAAGAGCCGCATTTTCTTTGCTATCTAATAAGATGACCCCTCCTGTTTTGGAAAGGCATAGAATACTTGAGATGCTTATGGATTCTACGTAATTTTTGTGTCAAATTACAAAGCTAATTAAAGATTAAATTTTAGTTTATAAGCTGGAAAATGCGATAATTCGATGCACGTCAATATGACCAGCGCAACGTTAAGGGGTTAATGCAAAATGGGCGAAACATGAACTTGGTTCACTTTAACTCTGAACCTTTTTCAGGTAACGCTATAATAGTAAGAAATGAAACTCGCGGAATTGGCGAGGTTTAGTAGAAAATAGACTAACTTATCACTCGCGTATATCGCGGCTGGACAGTTAATTAATGATTAATTAAACATAAATTTTGGGGATTTAATTAATATGTTTTGGAGTTTCAAAAAAGAATTAAATAATTACATAGATTTTACAACACTTATTTATATATAACAATATCCTGCTTGGTTCCTACGGTGTGCACAGATCTTGGCATTCCACTCTTTTTAGGTCCCATAATATGATAGGGCTTTTTTCAATAAAAATTTTAGTAAAGCAACTATGCAGCGCACTGAAAGATTATGTCTGCATTTGTCAGAATCTTTTTCCAGAAACCATTCATAGATGTATAAAAGGCTACACTTCTCACTTTCGATTTCTGCTCTCATACATTCATCTGATAAACGCGCCGCTGCTCCTAGCAACTCATTCATTAATATCCCACTTTCGTCAGTTCATCTTTCCCGTGGCGGCGCCAACAAATTGCATGCAGTAAGATACAGTTTAATAAATTTTACGCCCAGTGTTCCGAGAGGTGCTCGTTATTCGATGATATTTTTGTTATCTGAACATAAACATCTTTCCCAAGAATGTCTGTTTACCTATTTCTTTGCAATTCGAGCTGTTCCTTAACCCCTTGACAGTGCAGATTTCTGTACCGTCTAATGAGATGACCCCCTTCTATTTTGGGAATGTGTTGTCGTATTGATTCAACTAAGAGCCCGTAGAACACTTGAGATGTTAACGGATTACCGGCCATTTTTGTATCGAATGATAACGTCTATAATTGACTTATTTTTTAAGCGTAAAAATGCCATAATCCGATGCACCAGCTGAGATTGGGCATCACTGCTTAAGGGTTAACTGATCACCCACTATACATCAAGACGAACTTTTAAGAGAACGAGATGTAATGTTGCTGGAACTAACTTGTGTATAAACCTCTGTTTAATGTTTCTTTTTCAGGCCACTGTAACTCTACTAGAAAATCTAGATATAATCATGAAGAAAACACCAAAAAGTGATATAAAGGCAGATGTATTGCCCATGCTTTACAGTGCTTTTGAATCAACTACTCCTCAAATTCAGGTAACATATAATTTTTTTTTTCTTTTTATAGTGGCAGTCGTTTTTCTGTCGTTCTTTGAACTGTTTCAAGTAAAACTCTTTAACTCTTCATTTCGAGTGTCTAACAAAAACTGCCTTTTGATTTCTTTTTTTCAATTATAGTTATGTGAATATTAGTTTTCTTATGTGCAATAAAGACAATCAGTAAAAAACAATACGCATGCTAAAAGGGTAAACAAGAAAAAGAATTGAAGAATAAATATTTTAAATAGGAGGAGAAAAAAACATACTGAAGGATCCTCCAAAATGACAAATTAGATAGATATTTGATAAAGTGTCTCAAATATTTCAAGTGTTTGTTCAGTTATTCTCAAAACAAAAATAAGAATTTCGTAAAATTAAATGAAATAGTTTTGACAGATTTGCAGTTTGGAATTTCTAAAAAGAGATTTTCTTTTTTACTTATGGATCGACATAAATTATATTAATTAATTAAATTACATTAAATGTGCCTTTATATGTACTCTTTATAGTTTCTTTGTATTAGAACTGAAATATTTTCCCATCATTATGCTTCATTTAATTTGCAAAAACTTTAAAAATATATTACCCCAATTCTAACACATTTAAAAAATCTTTAAAACTCTTAAAAAATTATGGTATGTAACTTAAAATGTGCAATCTATCGTTTTTTAAGGCAATAATGTAGCTGTTTTTAGACTATTTATGATTTTTGGTGAAAATATCTTAAATTGGTTAGAATATTTCTACAATTTATAATTGCCCAATTTTACAAATAACTTCCTTTATTTCAATAAAAGATACTTGATAAAAACTCATAAATAACCATTTTCAAATAAAGGCCATTCCTCAGGAAAAGCTCTGGTAAAATATTGAAAGCGCAATTGAAGAGCGGCTGCAAAAGTTTAATCGTGATCATTCCAGCAAATGAAAATAAAACAAATAGGATAAATTATGCGCAAACCTGTACAACATATCAGTAAAAATATTCCTTCATACTTCTTCCATTTCGGATCATTCATTGGTTTCAAATTAGATTAATCAATTATATTTGCGCAAGAAAGCAGCTTTCAGCACATCAAGAACAACTAATATATAAGGAGAAAAAAATCAGAACTTAAATCTTTCCAATTTTTTTTATTATCATTATCTTCATTTTTTTTTATTTCTGACTACAATTTTAAACAAGTAAATTGTTAGAAAAGTCTATTCCTTCCTAACTGAAAATCAAAAATAAAAACAGAATAAAGGATGAAAAATACGTGGAAAGCTGAAAAACATATCGAGAAACAAATCTTTCATATGACTACCATTTCAGATCATTCATTGGTTTCCAATTATATTGACAAATTAGTAATGCAAAAAAGCAGCTTTTATCATCTCAAGAACGATTGACACTATAAAAGAGGAATATTTTCGAACTTAAATATTTTCTGTTTATTATTTCTAACTAAAATTTAGAACAAGTAATTTATTCGAAATGTCTGTTCCCTCCACACACTTCCCTTGATATATCCCATAAATCTGAAGATCATTTGTTGTTCTTGCAATTGTAGCATCTACACCAATGACATTTTTATACATTTGCTCTCCTATGGGAATTTCCCTTTGAAACGTTGTCATAAATAATAATCTGGAAAAGATGAGACAGAGTTGTCAGGATGGATTAGGTTCCCCTGTAGCAAAGATTCCTTCAAGTCTTCTCCAACAAATTGAAGTCTACAGGCAAAAACTTCCTCAAGACTTTACTTATAAGTTATGCTTCAAATTTCTGCAAGAAGAAAGATTGACTCTGAAAATCAGCAGTACACTTGAAACATCAAGAAAGTAGAATTCAATACCAAAAGAAATGCGAATACTCATAAGAAAACTTTATCATGTCATAGTTTTGAAAGCTTTTGAGCTTTCTGAGTGAAAAAAAACATAAAAACTGCCATAAGACTTTGTTAAATAATTTGCAAAAAATACGCTTCCAGCAAGTTACAATACATGTAAATGGAAGCCTTGTATTGACCTTCAATTAATTTCAACAAGAATGGACGCAGTTGTATATTTCTTAGCCATCCTTGCTAGTTTTTGCTCCGTTTATTTATGGTTTTTTAATTATCTTTCGAAGCTTATATTTTATGTAATTTTAAATCAATTCCAGCTTAATCATCAAATCATTGTTTCAATTCCAACTAAAAATTCACAGCTTATTTTTCAATATTATTCTTTATCAATTATAAAAATGCGTTTGCTTTATCTTTATTCCCTAGCTTTATAAAAAGTAAGAAGCTTTGCAGTAAATTGGTAAAAAATGTGGTTTGCATCGTGCGCCCTTAACTGTAACCGAAAGAAGTAAACAATAGTCAGAAAGAACATTATTTAGGTACAAATTCGCCTGGACAAGAGAAATGATGCTTCTCCGATATAATGAGACATCTTATTGCGGAAGTCGAATTTATGTCTCACACTCAAGCCTTATCCGAGAATCGAATCCGAACTTTCTGACTTGACAACGTCATCCATAAACCACATTATCAATCCGTCAGTAGTCTGCCTTCTGCTACCTAAATAAAATATTGACCTTTTTATAATATCAGTTTCTGATTTCATTCAGGGACAATCGTATGTAAGGATATTATCTGTTCATTTCAAAAATAAAAATGCCGACCATCTTCTGTTTCATAAATTTGTACCTTATTTTAAGAACAGAATAGTTGGAAGAGCAGTTGAAACTAAAGGGATAAACTAATAAGACATCCACAAAATCGAGCATACTTTGTTTTAATCAACTAGATTATCTTTCAGATTTTAAGTGCTTTGCTTTTGTTACGCTACAGTCTATTTTAGTGTATTAATTAATCAGGTGAGTATTCGTTTCTTGAACTCAAGTTTCGTTATGGCTCAGGAATACCAAAGGTATTTTTTTAAAAAAATCATATGTTAAAGAATGGACGTTTTTTGCACATTACTTTGCTTATAAAACAATTTCAAGATAAATTGCTAACTACTAATCTTAATTTCAACTCCAAAAAGCTATGTTGAAGTTGTCACTAACTTCACGATCTTGCATCAGACTCATGGAACTCAGATGAATTTAAAACTTGTTGCTTTTTGTCTGAAGTCAAGATGTTGTTCTGAAGTTGGGCTGTTTGGATCGATCAGGCAAGTGAAACAAGATAGAAGTGCACTACAGTAATGCAGTATTGTCAGAATCATGGTTTAGATTCTTATATGATTCTTGCCTATCTTCATCTGGTGAGAATGTAAAACATATTACGACCATCTCAACCCCACCGAAGGAAATCTGAATTGCTGTTAGAGAGCTTTTTTGAGATGATCATCTTCCCTATTATTGTTTCTTAATGCTGTCATAACAGACATTTCTTACTTACATCGATCAACAGTTGGATAACAGAAGCATGACTACAGGGAAATCTTCGTGAGACTTCCATGAGTAATTTGTCTGGAAGTCGCTTCCTTTGTAGCAGTAAGCTCCACAAACAACAATACAGCAGAAGTTATTGCTGAATTATGGAAAGAAACCAGTCTAAAGAAATATTTATTTCTCTTTGTTGGCATTGTGCCGGTTGTTTATGAGTCCTTCCTATGTATTCGATACTTGCTTACAATTTTTTGGAGTAAAAATTGTAAACAAGTATCGAACAACAAAGAACATCACAGTTACTTACAAACGCAGTCAAATCTTTTCTTCTGAATTGAAATGTTCTGATTAAAAAATCAAGTTCTCTTGAATTTTGAGTTATATCAACTAAATGAATGAACACCTGATCTCAGGATGTACCGAAAATGACAGTATTGGGAGACCAACGTCAGACCTTAGACAGAAAATTTCAGATAAAAAAACCTCATCGCCGCATTGCAACAGCAAAATATAAGTGGCATAAAAAATAGTTTTTATCATCGTAAATTGCATAAACGCGACCTCGTGGCTACTGTCTACTAACTCTGTCAGTTTAGTTTTAATTTTTTAACACAATATTAAAATTCGTCTAATAAACTTAGCAACATTTGATGCATGTTTTGAAGTAGATTCTCAAGTAAGAAAAGACTTATTATGTCTCAAATTTCATATAACAGTTTTAGTTTAATTTTCCTTTAGTTCACTTTTTCACCTTAAAAGGACTTTTATCCTGTATCTATCAAATAATTACTTTTATGGAAAAAAATCTCTAAGTTACTTAGAAATTGAAGTTGTTTCTCTTTGTGTAACATTTTGTCCACCAGGAAAAGGAAATTTGCACCAATATTGATAAAAAGGCGATATATATTTTGCTTCCTATCCATGCCGTTAGCAATTGCTAAGCGGATAAATGCGAAAGATTCCTTTTGTTTGAAATATCCTGCAATACATTTCTCTCCCCGAACGTAAGAAACGTGACCAATAAGAATTTTTTCGAGTCTCTCGTATTCTTCTAAAGCAATGGACCTTCTTTGCAAGCTTTAAAAAATACCTTTTCTCCCTCCTTTTTCTTATTCACTTTATAAGCTTTCTATTCCTATATGAACGGCAGAAAGGGCTTTCTTCTTTAAAACTGTAGGCATATAAAATTTAAACCCGGAATATTTTTGTGTCTTTTCGAACAAATAAGTTTTTGTTTTATTATTCGAAAGAGAAGAAAGTCTGAAGTCGATTCCCGAGGGGTTTGTTTCACTGCTCAAGGATAAAGCGAATTTGCTTAAAAAAATTTCAGGATTACCTACGAAAAGGAATCTGATCTGTCATGTCAGAAAAGCAGCAAAATTCTTTCCTAAATTTTTGCTGTATTAGAATTATTCAAATTCTATGCATTTCTTATCATTTAGAAGCAGCAGCATCTCAGTTTTTGTATAAGCAGTCTTGTATAATAGTTAACTCAGGAAACATTAATATTATTACAGTTTTTTTAATATGTTTGAATCTAAGCCTTAATTTTCCAAGCATCTAAACATCCCGATTGATTTTCAACTACAAAGGAGTAATTGGATGCATAAAATAAATAGAACATGGAAAACAATTAATTAAAAACGAATTTATAAAACATAAGCATTTTTATTTGTCAAAAATTTATTAAACTTTTATGAATGGTATCTAAAGTCAATGCACACGGATTCCACATAACGTAACAAAATAAATATACCTCTTAATGTTAAAGTATAAACCGAATTTGCCTCCAAAAATTTTAGGATTACCTGCGAAAGAAATATCTGTCATATCAGAAAAGCAGCAAAATTCTTTCGCAAATTTCTGTTGTATTGGAATTATTTAAAATTGTTCATTTATTATAAACTAGCCGCCTTCGGCGACCAGCTTGCTCGTCGGAAATGAAATTTCAACTGAATCTCTTATGCATAATTTTATATTCATGGTTCCCTTAACAAAGTAGTTTTAAACTTCAAATTGCTATAGGCATTTAAACCTCGTTCTTTTCACAGCCTTGCACTTGTTCTGTTCCTTGTCTACATTAACGTAAAATGCGCATTTGATTTTATCATTAAATTGGCGCGGAACATTTTACGTCCACAAGTATGATAGTTAACTTAAAACACGCTGATAAGAAGAATTAAAACATAGCAATGATAATCTTAGTTTACTGGATTATTTCATTATATACTTACTATCTTGAGGACTTCCTTTACAGATTTCAAAGAAAAAATTGATCAATTAAAAGAAGAAAGTAAAATCCAGTAAGATATTTTCTAAGCTTTCAACAATGGAAGAGAAACACGCAATTAAATATTTGTTTAAACAATGAAAATGGTTTGAAATACGTTGCAACAATGAAAAATATTGATGTAAATTATGCAAAAAGGTTTTTAAAAATTTCTTAAAAATAGAGAAAAAATTTACAACTTTATTGATATCATTTAAAAGATATTTTTTTAAATTTTCAGATGGTGTAAAAATAATTTTTGTGCTGTAATATTTTCGGAAGTTATTAAGGTAAAACGCCAACATTTAGCTCAATTTTTAAATAATTAAAATTTTAATTAAAATTTCAAAAAAGGGCTCCGAGGAGCACATTCCCTTCAAAGTATATTTGTGCCAAATCTCGTAGCTCTAAGTCTAGCGGTCTGCCCTGTAGAGGGCCGATACACAGACACACACACACATTCTCCTTTATTATTAGTAGAGATTAGAAGTCGTATCATTTCAATTTTTCATATGCAATTGTTTGTAATATTCAGTAAAAGAAAAATTAGTGCTATTATAATTTTATAATATACTTGAATCGAAGAAATGTCGCATTTTATCGTAAGAAACTTTTGTAACTGTGGCTCCAGATAAAAATCGCAAAACTGAAAACCTTCTTGCATACTTTTTAGGCTGCCCACTGTTTAAGCAATTTGGAACGATAACTGTTTTTAAAAGCATATTTGCAATTAATTGTATCATAAATAAAGTCGCTGTAAGTTAAATCTATAGGTTATGCATAAAAATGCCTTCCTACAAAAATTTTCATACAATTTATCTATTTCACGCATGAAAACAAGCGATGTTTTGCACATTATCAGTCAATGTATAACTAAAAAATAATTCACGCTTTCAACTTTTATACTATCTTTCTAAATCAAGAATGCAAATTAACGGAATTTTTCTCAAATATTCGGGAAATTAATTTATGAACTACTAATAAAAAATGTTTATATATGCTTTTAGTGCAGTTTTAATTATTTTACCAAACTGTTAGTTTATCCTGAAGTGCACAACAATTTTTTCTTCATATATTAGAATTTCTCTCTATTTTTAACTATGTTTGCTTCAAGCATTTCAAAAGTGGGATTCGTCATTTTATTTTCAGGTTTTCCACAATTATGTAATCAGAAAGAAGATGAGATTTTTAGCATTTTCCAAGACCTTGGAAGTTTTCAAACTTAAGCAATAATTTTAATATTAATTCAATAACGATTCTAAAGAATGAATTTTTATAAAATTTTCTGAGAACACACATCTCCGAGATCTTTTTGCTTCACTAAATTAAATAACACGTTATTATTTTCGATTATTTATTGAACAAAAGTTAACTGACAGGTTTCAAATACATAAAAACTGAGTATGAAAAATAAAAAGATGAAATACATATTTGGAGCTTAGTCCAGAAAGTGGGAAATGCTCTAGTAATGAATTATAATATTTGCAATGGATTGTATTCATCATTTTAATCCTAGAATGATAACGTTGAGTCAAATTGACTCCTTTTCCCATTGAAAATGCGAAGATTGCGAAGTAATGTTACAATTCCAAGGTTAATACGAATTCTTTTGAAGGACAGAAAATAATTTTTCTGTTGCATAAAAACTCCTAACTCAAGTTCCTTTAACCTCGTATGTCACATATTTACCACTGATTATTTGCATGTGATCCAAAATGGCAGAGGTCTTGCCTATTCAGAGAAGGAGCAGATTTAATCATCACTTGTTGGATGTAAGTTAGATTCTGATTTAGTGGGGAAAATTTGGATAGAAATTAAAAATGTTTTGGTTTGAATAACATGAATTTTTAACATTGAGGTTGCTGCATTTGAAGGATGACGCATTTTTATGCATGACATTTTAGACTACTAACACTTTTAATGTGACCCAAAATGGCAATGGTCTTGCGTTTTCAAAAAGAGAAGACGTGATCATTACTTGTTGGATTCAAGTGAGATTTTAACGTAAACAGGACCAAGAAATTAAAGCTTTCTTTGTTTAATAACATGCATTGTGAACTATAACCAGGGTGTGACATTTAGGGAGTGCAAATCCTAACTATGCATGTAAAAGAACAGCAGATGTCTTCTGGAGTGTGTTTCGGATCACTGAGCCAAGAAAATGTGAAACTCAAAAGTCTTATAAACATTCATAAGGAAGATGCACAAGTTGAAGAAAATGCGTACTACAGTAGAATTAGACAGGCGTCTTACCGATTCGGATATACTGAAATTCAGGTGATTAGATAAAGCTCAGAAATTAAGTAAAAAAGACGTCAAAACATAGAATAATCTATAATTCATAAAATTAAGTTTAGCAAACATAAAGATACAGAAATCCGTAAGTAACCGTAAGGTATAGTAATCGTAAATACTGTATGATTTACATAAAAAATAAACCATAAAATTAATTATCTACGAAGGTTAATTGCATCGGTATGTATTAAAATTACATAAGAACAACGCAATATGCATGTACCCTATTTTATAGTTAAAACTTATCGAAAAGAGCGCTCCTATTATTATTTTCTCAATTTTGATATTTTTCGCTTTTCTCTCAAAATCGATTCGAATAATTGAGCTACGGATAGTTGGAATTCTACTGTAATGAATCTTTCAAGGTAGATTTTCAATCATTTGTTGATTTCTTTTGTTTAACCCTTTGCGGACAGGTAACATTTTAGAACACTCAGATCAGGTTGGCGCACGCCATCCCATTTTTTTTCAGTTCTGTGCTTATTTACTTATATGAAACTTTATTTTTCATAGTGTAACAAGATTAGGAGTTTGAATGGATGAATAATATACACATTTTGTGTCTGAATTTTAGCCGCTATCCTCTTTGTTAACTGGATTTCCTACACCTCGATCTCGAGATCGGTGAACTGCGGCGCACATTATACGCCGTACCTGTCCGCAAAGGGTTAAATGTTAACATTTTAGCAGAGGATGAAATCGCAACTGGCGTTTCCACTTTTTACTTAATTTCGACTCGCATTTGTATGAATAAAGAGTTTTTTGCTCTTTCATTTCAAGTAGCTCTATTGACTTATTCATATATTTAGGAAATAATTTCAAGCCATTTTTTTCAGTGCGCTGCTCTGCAAGCAGTCACACAGATATCAGATATACTAGAAGAGCAAGCAGTGAGAAAAATGGTTCTACCTAGGACCAAACAAGTCTTTGACAACAATTCGGGAGTTAAGGTAAGATAAGACTTCCTTTTTTTTTTGTCAAGTTCTGAGAACTAAGGTCATTCTTTTGTTTTTATTTTGTCGTTCATAAGATCCTTAATTCAACGGGCTGATGTTACGGACGTATAAAATTACCAAGGTTTTAAATATTTAGACTAACTTTTTTATAATTTTCGATTCAACTGGAAAGTTTGCTAGAAAATTGATAATAAGATGCAAATACTGAGAAATAAGTCGAACAATTCAATCGCTTTTAAATATGATCTTTAAATAAATTACTATTTGCAGGTGTAGGTTATACACTTTAAATTAGGCAACTGAATTCCATTTTCTTCTTTCTGATAAACACGAAAATGTGTACAAAATTGGAACGTCAAACGGTTTTATTCAGGGTTTTATTATTTTATTGTTAGATGATGAGATTTCTGAAACATATTGTTGCATACATCATTACATATAACACATTTTTTTATTACTTAATTCTTTCGCAAACTCGGTACATAAAAGTTTACACAATGAAGCCACTTTGAAATAATTTCGAGATCCCAGGTAAACATTGATCTTATTGTCAATATAAGGATCATGAAGCATACGATTGATATAATTATTTATTTTTGTACTTAAGTTCTATGACAAAGGAAAAAAAAATTTTGATTCCAATCTAACCTCAAAATTTAATGCTCATCTTTGCTTTGTCATAATCATTTCTTTGTCATAACCCGTTACGATCTTATCCATCGTTTCTTAAAATTAAAATAAGAACTAATTTAATTTCTTCTGAAATTCAAATCCCCTTCCACCAATAATTTTATGAAGTTCAACTTCTTACTATTTTTTTAAATACTTTTATTGGAATGAGAAAGGAAATTCGCTTATCATGCCATGCTTTGATCATTATTAGCTCGTTATGATTCGAAAGAGAATGATTTGTAAATCGCATTCTTAGATCCATCTTTCCTCATTCAATTTGAACGTTGAATTCTTTTTATAACATCTTTTCCTATTAATGACTTCAAGAATGATTCTAATGGAGAAGATTATTACATTAGAAACATTCAACCAAATTCGAATTGAATTTTAATGTAATTTAGAATATGCCCTAGAGAATATCGAGTGATTTTTTTTCAGACTTACTTGTATATTATCAAAAAGAATCAGTCGAGAAGTATTAATCACTACGTATTATTTATTTTGAATCAGTTGTTTTCAATATGAAACATTTATTGAAGTAAACAGGTCTGCAAAATCTATTAAAAACACTACAAGAAAATTTCTTTTGCAAAATCTAAAGAATATTGAGTTTTCTAAACATAACGTTGATTAATTGGATCTATCGTAAATCAATCTACCATATTCAAGTTTTTTTTTAATTTATTCATTTATTTCTTCCACCCAAATAAAAAAAATTCAAATTTTAAAGTATAAATTAATGTAATTTTCTTTGGAGGTATGTTCGTATTTCTGAATCAAAATCTTTACTGTATGCAACCTTGAATTCACAACTTCGAATCGAAATGAACACTTTTAGACTTTCTGCTTTATTTTGCTTTGCCTGAATATATTTTCCATACTTTCTTTCTTTTGAGAGTGCAACTAATAGTCGTGTAAAGTCTTTAAAGTTTAATTAGATTTTAATTTCGACTGATTTAATTAGGCTTTAAAAGGCTTTTGTCTGATAGAAACTTTCCTTCTGTAATTTGGCAGAATGCAGCAATAACATTTTTTCTATTTTCATAAAGATATATCGCATTCGCAAACTTTAAAATGCAAAGTATGCAATAAATTTATATGCTTACTTCCTCAACAATATTGTAAATTCTATAAATATTTTAGATAGATTTTTTTGCCATAATATAAGTTTTAACTCATCGCCCTAAGATTAACTCTGAAGTACATTTAATTTGCAAATATAGTTCTTGAGATGCAATAGTATATCATTATATTCTTACTTACGGTATTCGCAGACAGTTTTAATTCCCAGTCTATAAAAGCAGCTTAAAGAGTAAGATTAACATCCTATTTTGAAGCTGAACGATGGTCATTTTGGAACGGATCTCATTATTTTTACCCGTTCTTGGTCGGCGTTGCATGTCATGCGACGAAGAGAAAAACTGCACCATAGAAAGTGAATTCGTCGCTACTTGCACGTCTCGTTATATTCCTCAATTATTTTTTGTATTTCTGAATATTGCTAAGAAATGGCACAAATAGTCATATTTTCTTCATGTTTTCGCGGCGAGATTTCCCGCCTTGAATGGAAAACAATCATTTTGTCGGAGATTCGAAAAAAAATCCGACCAAGAAGGGGTTAAACAATGGTCAGATGACAAGGAAGACATCAACATTATCCGAACTTCCACAGCGTACCAGTAAGAGGACATTTGACTTCAACGACGCACATACGCGGCTGGTCTTCACGGTCACTCCACGCCACGCAAATGGCTTGGTGCCGCAACAAGCCATTCCATTTTTTTCGTTTCTAAGTTATTGTGTTCAAATGCACTCAGGTAGACATTCTTTCCCTTGACGGACTTGGCCCAAAATTGGATGTTAAGCTACAATTTGGTGTAGAGACCACCTACCAAATTTCATTCATCTAGATCGTTATATTCTTTAGTTATTGCGTTCCCATAAACATAGGCAGATACTAGTTTATTTTATACCTAGATACTACTTTTATTTTATACCTAGATGCAATTCCAAAAGTATCTTTTTTCTCTCTCGGGTAGGTCTAAAACGTAAAGATTCCCTAACATCTTGAGGTCAAATGTATAAACGATTACATAATTTTATACGTTCCGTATACAAGAAAGAAAAAATGGGTCTAAATTTTATATTAGAGGAAAGGGGTTTTTTTATTTTCCATGAAAAAAATTCATTATTCTTGAATCCTCTTAATGGATTTAAAATTCTGCTGCTGCGAAAAAAATATTGGAACTTATTAGCAAGCAATTAGTAATTTTTACAGAACAGTAGAAAAAACCGACTCAAAAGAATTGATTCGTCCATATCGCCTTTTTTGAAACTGTGCAACACTAAGATATATATCCTTGAATGCAGATACACCCCTGAAACAAGGGATTTATTAAATAAAACAAATTTTGATTTGCGGATTATTAACTGCAGAGAATGTTTACGGGAAGTATTTTTCAGGATTTAAGGTTCATCAAACTGTGCTGTCTAGACTGAGATTTGTTTTTAAGAAAAGGATATGAAAGTGCTTATTTTCAAGCTAATACACAAGAATTTAATTAGTTTTCTTATACCACATCGAAGTAGTAAAAAAAATAAGCCTCAAAAATTAACCTCGACCTTAAAAAGTTCAGGCTTATGTAAAAAGAAAATCTAAAACAATGACGATTTTCATGTCTGAATTCCGTTTTTACAAGTACTGATTTTCTAAAAAAGACAATTATTAAATAAAATGTTTTGTCACTTCTGCTTTTTTAATGTGTTTTAAATCAAATCTGCAACCCAGTAACTCATAACAAGAGGGGAAATAAGGGGTTCAATCTTTCGTCACAAGTGATTTCGGTCGCAACAAATATAAAAGACTAATTTAGTTCAGAAGAGACATTAGAGAGAGATGTCTTTTCTATAGATGGCATTTTAAGAGACATTGACCTACATTTGTGCTGGGAAAAAGGAATACTAAAAAAAATTCCACAAAAACATTCTCCACAACAGTGCAAAGATTTGAACCTGTTGCCTTTTCCTGTTGCACTCAAATTTGATAACTCCCCTTGTAAATTTTTATATTATACTCGGATTGTAATCCTCAATGTGTTTTTATTTTATTCTTCTTGTTCATGTATAATTATGTTCCCTTTCAAGTGTATTTATGTCCTAATGTTGTAATTTTTTTTTGCTTTTCAATAAAGTTTCACACATACTCATCCAACCGACAGGGTGCAGTTTAGGCGCCGAGTTCGGGGGTATGCTGTTATGCCTTTTCCTGTTTTGGCATAGAAAGTATCGTAATTTTCAAAAGATTTGACCTCGAGATTTTAATGAATCTCCATATTTTTGACTTGCCTGAAGCCGAAAAAACGTTTTTGGAATTAATGTATCTGTAAAAAAGGTAACTCAAAAACGGAAAGAACTTTGGAAATTTTTTCGGTTTTGGAAATTTGGATAATCGTTATCCTTATTCACATCGTTTTATTATATTCTTTTTAGAGGAAACATTTATTCCCCATTGGCTTTAAAAAAATCCCTCTCTTTTTTCCCTTTGAAAATGTTGGTTCTGGTGTGATATGATACAAAACAGGCAAACTTTGTTACTAATACTCAGAATTTGAATTGTTAATTTGAATGTTTATTTTTCTTTTTGTCATCCTCGTTAGATAAAAGATTTTAAATCAGAAGTTTAGAATTCGAAAAAAAGCTATAAATTAAAAGTAAAATGAAAAGCGAACAAATAAATTCAAGAACATGAACAAATTCAACAACTTTGGACTCAAATAGTTGACAAAATTTAGGGTAAATAAGAATTTATCATCCAATGAAACAAGATTTTGAATGTAATTAAATACTTTTGAAATTAATAGTAATTTTGTAATTATATACTTTTGTATTTAATTTAATCCCAGCAAAAGCGAATTTTCATGAAATTGACAAATTAATCATAGTTATGTTACATTTATCGTGTTTGACTATAGAACCTACACGATATAGTTCTTCATAAATGAACACTTATTTTTTGCCAAACAATGAAATCTTCCTTTTTAAAGGGATAAATTGCCTAAATTATCATCAGTAAAAGGAGAATTCTAAAACACATGAATTAATTAGAATCGATTTCTTCATATAATTTACAAGGACTGCGATTATAATCAAATTACTTCATGTACGAAATACTTAAAATGACTTCCTTTGCAACTCTTTGTACTATAAATTCATCATTTCTTAAAATTTCAAATTTTACCTCGATTAGAATTTTATTTTCAAAGCATTGCTTAGACAAATAAAATATTCTGGAGCTGATCGAAAAAAATTCCGAAAGCTATGTTTTATTTTGTCGAATTATTTATAAAGCAAACAAATAATCGTAAAAAAATAACTCGAACATCACACATTGTAAATAGTAGAACTCTTGAAGGCAGATAAAATCTTAAGAACTTGGAAAAAACGGAGACAAGTGAATGCGGTAGATTAAGATTAATTAATATGTATTTATTAGAATTTCTATCTTACAACAGATTTTTTGACACAGTGTAGTTCTCAACAAAAGACAACGGACCGTTCCATTTAGTTAAAAAGTGACATAGCTACTTTGAACTTTACCACGAGAAATAACTACGGTAAACAATTTCCTGCCGAAATTTTTTTCAACAAATTAAGCTGATTTAAAGTTTAAATATATATCATTTACAAATTTCAGGTTTTGTACTATATTTGGTTTAATCAGTGAAATGATTTCACGCAATCAAATTATCTCTTTTATTTAACTGATCACAGTATGATAAAAAAAATTTCAGGCTCGGTTTTTACGAACTGAAACAGCAAAATTCTCAGAAATACATTGAATTTACTTTATAGCTTAAATCGACACAGTACATTTGATTCAATACTGATATGGTAATTAAATTTTTCCGTTAAATTGTTCATGGTAGCTCTAAGATTTACATGAATTATTTTTTAAATCATGGTAAACATATCAAATTAAATTTTTCTCTCCGGGAACATTACATATGATCTCAATTTACGAACACAATTCATATTCAATTTACAACTGAAATCGAAATTAAGATTACGAACTTTTGATTTCAGTCAGAAAGTAATTGTAATTATTCGCAAAAGTTGCAATTACCATAAAATTCTAATCATAATTTATACTTCCTCATGATTTTTAGTATTCTAAAGGGCGGTATCTGTCCAATATACCAAACCAAGTCAATTTCAGTGCATTCAAGTCCCTAAGCTTTTCAGCCATAAGCTAACACAATTGCATTTCAACATTAAAAATGCACCTACAGTGATTTTAAAACTGAATTTATGTTCAGATTTCACAAGTGATTTTCATCTCTAAGCTTCTAAACCTGTACCTTATGCGTAACAGCGGTACAACAAACTGACATTTTTTCCCTCCGCAAGCAAACCAGTAGCTCAAAGACACTTGAATCAGTAATCTAAACTTGAGAGCTTTTCCAGCTCCATTCATTCAATATTTATTCCGTCCGAAACTGTACAGCAAATCCTCTCCAGCAATAACATCACCCAATGAAGATTGATTGTAAGACATCTCGGAGGCAGCACTTCCTTGAAAGCCACAAAACCACCTGAAAATCCATCAATGGCCCACCCCAACCCACAAACAAAAGCTGGCTCTTAAATGCTTCTCAGCCAGTTCCAGGAAGACAACATTAGCTTATGCTTTAAGCCATCTGCTCACCTTCATTCTATATTTTTTACGCCTCTCGAGGAAATCCCCATTGCCTGGGATTGGGTAGCTTAAGCTTTGGAATGTACTTTTGTCTCCAGTTGCTTATCTGAAAGATTATTTTTATCCTTATTGGCTGAGATGGGTCTCCGGAGAAGACTTTTTCAACGAATGGAGACACTTAAAATATACTGTTCTGGATGAAATTTGAAATAATGACAGGAGCCTGATTCTTGTTTAAAAACACTAATAGACAATTTTTATTTCCTCTTTCACAGATCGAATACTTATACACCCTTCTTTTTAGTCTGGTAGCAAAGAAAAAAATCTATGGAAATACATTTAGTCGTATTGTATTAAAAAACTGGGTCTGCGTTGTACAGAGTGATTCAGAAGACCGGAAACAAATGATGGAAATGAAACCGTAATTTTAAAGCAGAGTTATTAGGTAGTATGGTGTATAGTTTGAACTACCAGATTGTTCTGCAGTTGGTGGAGCGATCCATCACATAAGAGCAGAGTGGAGCAATGACTTACAAATTTTCAACATGTTGTCCTCCATTCAGGAGCAGAGCTGTCAAGCAAGAAACCGCACTTTTCGCAACATTTAAGCACCGTTTCTAATTTTAAGGCAGAACAAGGAAAAAATGGAGTTTAATGCTGTAAAACAGTGTATCCCCTGGATGGAGGACGACACGTTTGAACGTTCATAAGCCATTATTCCACTCGGCGTCTTATCCTATGTGACGCATCGCTCCACTAACTGTAGAATCATCTGATACTTCAAACTTAAAGCCATTCAACCTATCAACTATAATTTCGCGACAAAAAAATCGAGTTTCCTTTCCACCCTTTCTGTGCAAACGGTATCTTTCTATCATTATTTGTTTACAAAGTAGTGATTTTCGAAGTCGCTCCGGACTTCTGAATCACCCTGTTTACAAATGACATTAAAAAGATTTAATGATCGAAAGAAATGAAAGCTCTTTCCATCACGTTAGAAACAAACCAAAAAAGGGGCTTTTTAGTATTCGTAAAAGAAGTCAATGTAGTCAACTAGTGAGCTGGAAGTTCATGTTTTACATGCTGCTTGAGCTGAGAAAAGCGAGATATATTTAATAGATACAGTTCTTGATTTTCTCACTTATTAGACTACTGATTACTGGAATAAATATCTTACTTTTTTTATTTCTATTTAGAATAAAATTCACATTTTCATAACTATACTATTAATTTCAAAAATTATATCCATGCAAACCTAAAACAGTAAAATTTGGTAAACCGTCATACAATGGTTCTAGGAAGTATAAAGCAGAAGTAGAGATACTGATCGTTCGTAAGGCCCCACAAGAAATCTGATGTGAATTACTAGTCTATTTCATGCAACTCTTCAAGATACCTTACTAGCACAGATGGCCTAATAGCAATATCGGCTTCGTATTCTGAAGAGTGCGAGTTCCTGTGTCGGGTTCACCGATATTTCGTCGTGTGCACAGAGTGGTGCACATTAAATATGTGAATTCTGAAATATCTTTACACTAATTTAATATTGAAGTTTACAGATCCATGTAAGATATCATCCAGACGATATCTTTACTATTACGAATTCTGTCACCAGTAGTGTAACTTATTCTTAGTGTAGCTTCAAAATAACCTATTACCCTTTAGACTGCGAGAAGACGAGATTTCAAATATTATCTCAAGGCTGGTCGTCAATGTGAAAAACTGGTCCAAATTGGCGTGGTGGGAAGTGGAAGGTTCGACATCAAACCTGTCCCATCATTCCATTTAAACTGCCGAGCCATAAATGCGGCAGAAGTAGGAGCGTGTGGGGGAAGAAGACTTGGGGTGCGTGGTTCACCGAGGAAAATCGGATGTGAGGGAAGGAGTAGGGGAGCGGAGTGTCTGGTTGTGGATAAATCTGCGTGGTATGGAGTGGTTGTGAATAACCTGCCTAAATGGGTGGACTAAAAAATGGAATGGCGTGGAGCGGTCTTGAATGACCAGCTTGACCCTTTGAAGGGCCATTTTTTTTAGTAGTGGTATAATAAAATAACTTTGGGAATGTGATTTATTTAAGAAAAGAAATTCATTTAGTTTATTGGATGACGTTAATTTTTTGTTAATTAATTTAATAATTAATTATCAACTCAAGACACTTCGTTATGGTTTGAGATGAGAAACAGGTTCATCTAAGTTTTTATTTCATCCACAAATTTGGAAACAACTTACGCCAACCTTAAAAACTGCAATTAAAAATTGATGAATTTGGTGGGAAGTATACTTCCCACGGCCTTGTAATGGGTTAAGATGGGGATTTAGAAGAAGGAAAATAAAAGTGCTTTCCTTCCTCCCCTTTTTGGTTTATTCAAAGATAACCCCCTCCTGGAGTTGCCTACTCTTGTTTTCTTTCATTAGAAATAAATCTATCCATCACACATGGAATGATACAAAGGAACAGGGAAATAAAACTATGAGCAGTGACTGATTAGAGACCCAACAAATTAACTACGCAATGGGAGTGAAACTATTATTATTTAGTGGTACAAAAAATGTATCAGTCGTCACTCTGAGGATAAAAATCTGTTGTTAGGATATCTACCTCACTCTTAAGGAAAAGATCACTACGAAGTCCGTTCCCAGTATTCTTTATTATCCTTCTCGTAACTTTGTATCACGGTGACTTGGTGGTATGGTTTCGACTTTGGATTCGAAACCTGGTCCAAGATCCCCCTTTATGTGGTCCTGCATGCTAAATCTGCCATTGAAGTTTATAGATGAAGGTGCAGGTTCAAGTGCCCTCGTCATTTATTCCCCATTCAAAATTATGATGTCCATCCCCAAATACTCCTCGTGTAGCTTCAAAATAATATAAACTGTTAATATGACTAAACTAAAGCTTCCCGTAGCTCCAAAATTGACTATCATTCAACAGATCTCTCGGCACCTGGTCATAATCAACTAAGCTTATGCAAAATAGATATGATTAAACTCTAAGTATATAGTTGTCATATAATTTACGTTCTTAACTCACAAGTTACTGTAAGCTTAACGTTAAGCTATCACTTGAAATTTTTGGTGCTCCCTCTTTTTATTCTCTATGACACAGGTACCTGGAGCTTTCTTTTGCTGCAGAAGCACAAACTATCCAAGGATAGCACAATTACTTTTACGGCAGAAAAGTGTATTAAGAACATAATCCACAGAAAAATCCATAAATTATCAAGATGGTACAGTAACTCCAACTTAATCTCAAAAAATCCTAAATATTTAGATAAGCCTCGAGTGAAATAACTGCAACAAAATCTGGATTAAAGCCTCATCTTGAGAAATTTATTCTGACCATTGAGTCGAAGGAGACTGCAAACGATCCGTGCTATTTCTCTTAATGCGGAGGATATTCTACAGGAAAAAAAGGAGAAGTGAAATACGGCTTTGGAGATAGTGGCTCTTTCCACATTAATCACGACTTTATTGCTTTACTCTTAACCCCTGTTATACGAAGAATCCGGTGTTGAGACCTCACTTACGAATGAACTTCTTGTCTCATTTCGGCTACCGGTTAATGAGCCAAAGGTTTTTCCTTGCAATTTAGAACTAGAAGAATTTCGCTAAGCCTGTGCTGGAGGTTTAAAGCGGGATGAAATGGTCCAAGAATAGAAGTGAGGCTGACGCTTATGAATCTTTCTGGCCCTCCAAATGGGC
Source organism: Araneus ventricosus (assembly GCA_013235015.1). Classification (NCBI taxonomy): domain Eukaryota; kingdom Metazoa; phylum Arthropoda; class Arachnida; order Araneae; family Araneidae; genus Araneus; species Araneus ventricosus. The sequence goes on from BGPR01000005.1 coordinate 1,053,151, forward strand.
ACTGAAGAAATATGATACAGCAACAAATGGTTTTGACGTGAAAACGTCTTTCCACTCGTTACAGTGATAATCGGTCGAACTTTTTGTGTGACAAAATACCGTCAGATTTGAACCGCTGACGAGACTAATAATGCAAAAAGAACAGCTGACCCTACAACGGATAGATCATATCTGTAAGAGTTTGTCGCATAGTATTTGTTTTGCCTGTGATGTCATCGTACCAGTGTAGGCGCATGCGCGTGATTGTTATGAATTAGCTTTATGTTAGGTTATAAATAAGTGTAGCGTAGAAACGCGTTTAGATAGGAGATTGATTCTGGTGTCATTTTAAAGAGCTTGAAGAGCATTACTAGGACCCAAAGTGATGCAATAAAAATATCTATCAGACTATAAGTAAAAATCGGTATTAAATTGAAAATTTAAAACTCCGCTTGTTTTTTATTATAACATGCAGAATTTTCTATCGAATTGTACGAAACTTACAGAATACTTGACAATACGTAAAAGAAGCATTGTATTAAAATATTAATTCAAAAATTTGAATAATACAGGAAATATGAGCATTTGTAGTAAATAATGTTTTACTGCGCAAACGCGAAATGTAGTTCTGTATACTGTCAATACTTGTCTTGTATACTGTCAACAAATGGCGCCATCAAAAGCTACTCGAAATAAAACATAAAGGCGCAGTTCGGGTCCGCGCCGTCGATTTTTCGTGAAAACGTCGGGATAAAATCATAAAACAAGTGTTTTGTATTAATATGTAATTTAATTATCAATATCTTTAATACAATATTTACACAGAGTAGTATAATGGTTACAGAATAGATAAATCAGAAGTTTATCGCATGTAGCAAGGGTCTATAGTAGCTTGTGGTTTATCTATTCCGTAACCATTATACTACTCTGTGTAAATATTGTATTAAAGAGATTGATAATTAAATTACATATTAATACTAAACAATTGTTTTACGATTTTATCCCCACGTTTTTACGAAAAATCTACGGCGCGGACACGAATTGCGCTTTTCTTATGTTTTTTGTTATAAATTTGGAAATAAAAATTGAAGCATAAAATAAATTTCTTTATATTGTTTCAGTAAACTGCTTTTTAAGTTTAGAAGCTCTGTTTGTTAGTTAAGAATAATTTTAAACGGACTTAATTTGTTTCATTAACCACTTGGGGAGAAATCACTTTATATAATTGTGTAAAGTATCTTTAACTGATGAGATCGCAATTTATAAGAATTGGCGTTTAAAAATGCATCTATATCGAAATATTTTAGCAGTTTACGCTCGAACGTTACGTAATAGTAACAAATCTGACTAAAGCTTAATTAGTGACTTAGCTATTGGCTTGATTTGGTCGAGGATAATTTAATGAGATTCAATTATCAAGAAAGTGAAAGAAAAGGATCGTGACTTGCCAACCCAGCTTTGTGCACTTATGGGAAACATCTATTCTTTGGAATAATTTTTTGCCCATCTGGATTAATTAAACCGTGAAAATCCGGATGAGTATTATAGTATTTTTGGTTTTTATATAATATGTATCAAATTCAGCCATTGCAAGCTTATCATTACCACTATAGTTTTTAAACAATAACTTTGTGTAAATGTAATTTTTCATCTAAAAAAACTCCAATCCAATATAAAGCAAAAATACTTATCGAATACCGTCTTAAAATTTATTCAAGTTTCTTCAAAATTTCCATGTTCTAGAAGGAAAAACTTCCTAAACTGAAAAAAAGCGAATTCCGTTAATTTGCAGCTTCCAGGAGCAAAGTTCGGTGGTTTACCCAAGTAAATGTCGATACGTCCCCCAAGCTTCTTACCTTTTCTTCCCTGAGCGAAGAGTAGGGAATAAATGAGAATAATATTTCAAAGCCCGAAAGTCGTCAAAAAGCCAGCTGTAGGGATCTCGTACTTTCTGCTTAGAAATATATAATCGATTATGTATTCCTCGGCATTACTTTCCAATCGAAGGCCTTTTGTGCGAATCCTTGTTTGTTTAAAGGAATCTTCTATTCTCACTACAATCCATTATCATTTCAGTCTCCCACAATAGCAGAAAGGGGATGGGAGTTGAAATTACGCTCAGTGGAGAGCTCAAGCAATAACTCAACTTAGTAGCTTTAGTGGTCGTTGTAGTATTTATTTTTAACCCTTTCCAAACCTAAAGAGAAAGTCGTGACCAGTGCAAAATTTAATCAGGCTGCAAGACAGGTTTTAAGTAAAAATGTATCTCTGGCTATAAGCAAAGGTTTGTTTGCTTAGTTTCAGTGAGGCGAAATATATGTGAAAGAAAAATGAAGCGAGACTGTAGCATCTTCAACAAGTAATCGAACGAAAGATTCTTTGAAGTAGAATCTGCAACAAAGCTGGTTGAATACGCTTAATATGCATTATTTTGTCATGCACTTTTTGCATTTCTTTTCGTAATTTTAATTTGATCTGTCTGATTTCTAGTAATTACAGTCACATTTGAGATAGATTAGCCTAGCTTAGATAACCCCTTAAAGATGGCATTTTTTTGCTATCTAATAAGATGACCCCTTTCGTTTTGGAAAGGGGGTGTCGTTTTCCTTCATATAAGAAGGCATAGAATACTTGAGATGTTTATGGATTCTATGTAATTTTTGCGTCGTATTATAAAGCTAATTAATGAATAAATTTTAGTTTAAAAGCCTAAAAATGCGATGATTCGATGCACGTCAGTATGACGGGCGCGAGACTTAAGGGGTTAATCTGGTCATTTTGAAACTATTCAAGGGCTATTTTGAGATGGACCTAATAATTTTGAACAGTGGTCAGATGACGAGTACGACATCTAACTTGCAACCCGTCTCGATACTCCCCCATTGTACCAGTATGATCACGTTTGACCGCGACGGATATAATGTGCACCAGGTCTACAAATCTGGTGAATACTGGATAGAATCGGACGTGAAACCCAGACTCTCAGGTCCCGAAACCTATAATCTGCCACCAAATCACCGCAGCCTCCCATCTATTAGGCGAAAACGTAGTAACAATTAATATAGTTTAATACAGGGTAGTCATAAATTATTGGACCCATTTTTCAAAAATTAATAAAAAAACTAATAATGTTACTACTGCGTTTTCTTTTATGAGAGAGCAAATAAAAAGTTTTTTCAGATAGGTGGCGTACCAGTAAGGCCTTCTTAATTTGCTACAGCGAGATATTTCTATATGCAATGGACACCGATCAGCAGAAGCCGGTGCGCGTTTTCTGGTTTCCTTTTTTAGTTTTTCTTGATTATCTCGAAAACTATTCAGTTTTCGAATTGCAATGGATTTAACAAATTAAAGAGAGTAAAATTTCCTACAAATGCATGCTTTTATTTTTCATCTAGCTTTAATACCTTTGCAAATAATGGCTCTCAAAATTGGGAGGTGTCCAATAATTTACGACCACCTAGACCATCGTAACGGCGCGTTACTTTGTATCAAAACATTTTTAAAATGTGCTGTCATTAAAAAACCCGTAATTGTAACATTATTAGTTTTTTTAATTAATTTTTAAAATGAGTCCAATAGCTTATGATCAGCCTGTATATTTGGGACATAGGTGGTTCTGCTTTAAATATATATCTAGTTTGGGTTGTTCAAGATAAAACAATCTATGCATTTAATTAGATTTTATGTTGAAGAAAAAGAAATTAGTTTAATAATATTCCACAGAGTGTTGCAACATATGGTAAAAATTAAACATATATCATGCGAAAGATACCAGTTACCGGACCAATTCATTTACTGCATAATGTTCAAGGGTTTTTTTATTAGAGAAAAATCTAAATACTTTTCCTTGTAAAAATAATAAAAATGAGAACCTTGTTATCTTACATGTTTCTCAAATTTCATATTTACGTGAATTATCGAAGCAATTTTGTGTATTAAAGAACTTAATATCTGTCGTTAAAATAAAATACCTCGGGAAAATGTATTAATTTGACAGCTAAATTAGAAATAAAAGTTCACCTATATGTGTTAGATAATTAATTTTAAGTTTGTTTAGGGGAAATTGCTGGTTACAAATGAGCGCTTTGAAGCAGTTTTCACTATTTTAGTAATGAGATTTCGGAGTTAGTTTTCACCAAGTCATTAAGAAGTCAAAATATTTTGATTTCAAATAAATCGTTTTTTGTGTATCTCGAAAATCTCTTGGTAAAATTTTAAGTAAAAGAAAAACATGGTAAAAAATGCATACATTCCAAGTAATAAAAGAGAATTGAAAGAAGATATTAAACGAACACCGAAAGATATTTTCACAATTATTTTTTACTGTTTTTTAACTCGCATTAGTTCGTTCAATATTTGTTATAATTTTTCATCGGAAGCGTGCAATAATCTAGTGACGTTTCTTTTTCCAACTCAAGTTTAAAAACTGTAATTTGTTTTATAACTAGACATGGTTTATTAAATGCACTGCTAATTCTTCTAAATTTTCATAAATTCTGAATTAATTTAAAGCAATTTGGAGTGTTTTTAAACAATTTAACTAAGCAATATTTACAAACAACTGAATGCTAATTGTCGAGAAATAGTTTATTCCATATGCTAGAAGTGCCTGCAATGCATGCAAAACAAATTGACTTGAACTTAAAATAAAATAAAATATACACTTAAAATATGTAAAATAAATTACTCTGAAGAAGTTTCATGCATCATACTAAGAATCTCTGTCACAATTATTAAAATGCTTTTTTATCAACTTCAACAGATTTTTCATGTCTTTTAATGATGAGTAAGGTATCATATAATTATTAAAACAATTTAAAAACCTATGAAAACAGATGCTTCCAAGCTTTATTAAACAGACTTTGAATTATACACGTAAGAATAATTCGAAATTCTAAAGAAACATTTTGTAACGCAGTTAGTAGAAATTCTAATAATGTTAAAAGCTTACAGATAAAAGTGTCATTCGACCATAATGAGGTAAGTGAACTTAAATTTAGCATTTTCCTATCAAAAATACTGTTGTTGGAAATGGCATTTCAGATTTTGCGACAAATAATAAATCCCGAGTTCATTCCATTTGCTGATCTATCACAATCTTACTTCCAGCTAGTTTAAAGCTTTTAACTAATAGTTATTATTAAAAAATTATTAAATCTGAGAAAATAAAAAAAATTGCTGCATAATATAGATTAAAGAAAATTCAAAATATCTTAGAAGAAAAATGTTTTTTCTTAAACTATTTTTGATGGGAAAATTTGCTACCTATTATGTAAAGCTCCAGTTCACTTAAGACCAAATTGATGTGTACTTCCAAGGTAAGAGATCATCATGTTTGTTTCTTTTTGTGTAATGGGTGCATGCATGCTGACAAATCATGAGCAAACAATACATAGTATGATTACTGCAGGAAAATTTATAACTCGCTGTTGTAATTATTTATACAAATCTATAAATATTCCCCTTAGCCAATACGGATACACAATAAAATTATTAGTGATATTTATATTAAGATCAAAAATTTTTTAATCAATATAATCAAATGTGATGTAACCATAAACAATTTCTTAAAGGTTTTAATGACATATTTTTAAATATACTTTTGGCCATACTTTCAAACATTTTTATCCAATAGTTCAAGTTCATTTTTATTAAAATGCCGAAATACATTAAGCAGTTTCTAAGAAATTTATTCGAAAAAATTCTAAAATTCTTTTATTATAGATGTTCTTTGATGTTAATCAATCTTACACGGGGATGATAATTTCACTATTATTGAAAATCCAGCTTACACCAGTAGTTACTCTTAAGACTACAATGACTTCATTCAGAAAAAGACTAGATTCGCTTTTGTGTTGAAGCTTTTTCTACCCTAAATATTCTTCCTTGCCGCGAAAGAAGAATACTCTTTGTTAAAATCTTGAAAATATCGCGCAAGGCGAACTTCTCAGAATCAACAACATCTTTTTCCCGATTTATTCTGCTCCAGATATTTTATTTCCAAATCTTTTTGTAATTAGTTGCAAAAATAGTTATGAAAGCAGTTGTGAATGGTGAAAAAATAAGAAGATAAAGATCTTTCTAGCAGACTATTCAAAATCTGGCGCATGTGTTAAGAAAGGTTTGCAACAATAGATTCCTCACGAAAAATAAATTGAGACGTCAGGAGAATTGATTTCTTCTCTTTTTTTTATGTTGCAGACATGGATCTAGTTTTTCTTTTATTCTTATTATTTCATGCGAAAAGAAAAAATAAATAAATGCTTGCTGATGAAGCTTAAACAACAAAATATATAATACTAACAAAATTTTGCAACTGAGCGTTTTCCAAGGAAGATATTCGTATCCATTCCTGACAAAGAAATAATTTAGCAGAATAATTATTCATTTCCAGTTTGTTTAAGGGCATAATTAGTCACTTTTTACATTCTGAGTAAAATGTAACTTTTCTTGGAACATTTTAAATTTTCTGTCATTCCTAATCCTTCTTGCTTCTACTTTTTACTTACAGTTTCCTTTCTTCTTTAATAATTACATACAAATCATTGAAATGATGAAACAATACTTACTCATTTCAAGATTGTCAACTTCTGTAACTTTTCTAGTTGCTACAACGCACTATTATTTCAAACATACATTCAAGAAACCCTTTTCTGATCCAGATACGCTTAATTTTGAAAGGAAATGGCCTGAGTGACTTTCTTTGATCTTTTCTAGCGTTTTTTAATTTAATATTATTTTTAGCAACTTCGCCCAAACAGCATTACAGCTATTCGAAAAATAGATTTTGAGATTAAGTACTTATTTTGTCAAGTCTTGTTAGATTAAAAAGATTAAGTGGATATTCTATAAATTTAGTTTATTATTTTCTACAAAATTAATGAAAAAACTATTTTATTTATATTTCTCCATATTCTCTATTTATTTTAATGTCACTCTTGTTAAATACATAAACAGTAAGATACCTACTGCGAGTAGAAAAAACTTGCCATGTGCTTGACTTGTCAACGTTTCAAAATTCTTTACTATTCTAATAACTAAAATTTGCTTCAAGAAGTTAAGAGACTAATTAATATTTCTCAATGAATAGTTTTAAATTCTCATTACCTTAATCTTCATCTTGCGTCATGAACCTTAATATTTCATGCGCCTGAAGTATAATATCAGGCTTAAAATTAGGGTTATAAGAGTAGTTCCAAATAGTTTTTAAAGAAGAAATAACACATATTAATGAATAATATTTTTTAAGATTTTGTACTCAAGCGTTGAAAAGAGACCAGCAAATTCAAATTTATATATTTTTGCGGAAGAAACATTCTCATAATGTAGATACAGTCATATACATTAATCGCTTAAAGAATGAAATTTCAACTTAGCTTGCAAAACATTTACTTTTCCAGCCGAAAATCTCCAAAACGTTACATAAAAGATTGAATTTGAGAAAATGCGTCTCAAAGCGTGACGAAAATTGTCCCCAGAATTGTAAAAAGTACAAAAACCTAGTGAAAAATTTCATTCAGAACAGTAACCATTCAAAATTTTTTGGATAATTTTTAAATTGCGTGGTAAATCGCAAATGTAATTAACAAGGCTGTTTTAGAGTTTTTGTCTTTAGTTGTTCAGCAGTGGCAAGTTTTTTGCCTTTAAAGAATTGCCTGAATTTTAAATGGACTCTAACAATTTTATATCTATTTTCTTTAAATGGAAAGACATTTCTCTTGCATCACAGAAGTTCAGAATTCAAGATTACGAATTACATAACTAACATCTATATAAATTTCTTGACAAAACAAATAGCTCACATGGGTATTTCACAACCTGCCTTTTTCGGAGCTGAATTATTATAAATTTATACATCACTTTTAATTTTTGCATTTTTCTCGTACAAAGGTTTTATTGGTAATTTTGCATAATTTTTAAATACAGCTTGATGTCTTTTTTCGAGATTCAACGTTTTAAAGACATTAAAAGTTTTCCTTGAGGAAAAAATAAATAACATTTGTCGCACAAACTATTACAATTTTTTTTAATTTCAATCATAAAATTCTTGAATTGCTAAATCCTTTAAATTCCTGTCTAAACTTACGGAAAATTTATTTTTCCATTTAACTTTTGCTGCCATCAATTATTTCCCTCTCATTTTCTTTTCTTTTTTTTCCCCTAAAATTTCGCTGTCTTAGAGAAAAATAATAATAATCCTTTTCGAATTTTTGACAACTTGCAGTGATGAATTTTAAAAAAGAAATCGGCTTAATCAAACAAAAGCCCTTATGAAAATTTTCAAAAAAAGAAATCATTTTTCCGGTTTGAGTTTTTTTACCGTTTTGAAATTTATTTATTTTTCCGTCAGGAGAAACTCGAAAATATCAAGTGAATCGAAAAGCAGTATAGGAGCGCCATCTATATACTAAAAGCAGAACTAGAAGTTTCTTTTGCATAATTCTCTGAAAATCATAACCATTTGATCAAATTGGTTTATTACTAACCAAAATTGCAAAACTCTCTGTTCTTTTTCTTTAATGAGATTTGTGACAAGGGAGTCATTCAATGAAATAATTCAGAAATGTGTACTTAAAGTAATAAATTTAATAAAATTGAATTTTAATTTAGGTGATGAAAGCCGTGAATGCTTTAAAAATGGTTGGAAATATCAGTTATGAATATTAAATTATCTTTCTGTATTAATAAGGACTTTTTCCCTTTTTTAATCATTTCCGTATTCATATAGAAATAAAATCATTATACTTATTATAACAGCTTTCGTTCAATTGACAGTTAATCCAAGTAGTATACAATAACATGTAATAAGTTATTAGGCTGTAGGCTAAATTTTAAAATTGTGTTTTTTTTATTTCTTTCTCCATTATGTTGGATAAAAAGAAATCTAAATCAGCTGCATAGCACCCGCTCTGATTACACAAAAAGAAATATGCATGTTGTCTCTTGATTGGGTTATAGAAAAATAACAGATTTTTGTTACAAATCTATGACATCAGCCAGAAAGCTGTTATTAAATTGTATTTTCATTTATGAAAAGAGAATGTGTCTTTTATATGTGGTATAGTTAAGTTTCATTGCTTTGATATCAAGACTTTTAAAAGATATTATATTAACGTTATTTATAAATTCTGCGGCCTTATATTACTGTATGTTAAATATTAACGATGCCCATTATTAAATCATGTCTCACTAGTTGCAAAACTAAATTTTGAAATCTTAAAATGAAATATTTCGTATTTCCCTCCGTTTGTAAGCAAGACTGAAAGACAATATTTTCCATTAATTTTTAATTAACCAAGATTCTCCTGAGATTAATCTTATCAAATTGTGCTGTTGAAATGAAGAAAAATGTTATTAAAATTGTAACGAACTGTAATTCGTTAATGAAGTATGATCATACTTTTATTGAGTGATTTTGAAGTAATTCCTTCATCAATTTACTTTTTTAAAAGACTATTAAATGGAATCACAGTAAAGTCTTATTTTATTTTCATTAGGTTAATTTCATACTTTATAAAAGCTGATTGTATAAACAGAATAATTTAATTAAAACCCAAATAAACAAAGATATTAATTAAATTCGAAAGTAAAATTTGGCACCTTTTTTAAAATAAAGGAAGAATTTAATCCTTGTGCTTTTCTTTGATACAGTTTGAGTTTCAGTTTAGGGCTTGCAACTTCCAGAGAAATTTACATATTTTGTAGATTGAACTTCTCATGATATAAATGTGATTTCTAAGACTAACGAATTCTGTGTAAAATATTAAGTTGTCCTTTTAAATTCAAATGAAAAATTCATATCACGCATTTCTGATTGATATGAATTAAATTCACCATGAAAATAATATTTAACCGTGATGATTAAGAATGAAAAAGAATTTGAGAGAACGAATAAGTCAGGGCCTAAAGATAAAAAATTCGTTCAAGCTCTTGAATAAAGTAGTGATTAATACTTCACGAACTCCTTCATTTTTCACACAATCTTCACTCTCATTATAACCATATATTCTATGTTGTTAAGAAATGAAATCCGTGTCATATATTTTATTTATTTCTAAGAGGTAAACAAAATATACCTAAACAGAGCAATTTCCTCCTATTCTTTTCCATGGTCATAAGCGACCTCATGGTCAAGTTGAATTTCAGATGCACACAAGTTGAAAAGTAGTTTCAACACTTTAGACATATGTGTATAACTAAAAGCACTTTTTTTAATACATCATTTGATGAAATTTACTAAAAAAATTTATAAATTCTTTAGGGGGGGCTCATGCAATTGAGATTTTGACTCAAACCATTCTTTAAAAAAATCGTATTTAACTTATTAATTTAATCTTTCTAATTTCAGAGACGCATGCTTTTGTCCTTTCTCAAAAAATTATTAAATCCGTGTCTATAAAAGTTAATTTACCTCTTAACACAATGGAGACTATTTTGTAGTCAGTAAATTCTCTTCAAAATTTCTTTGCATGAAATTGAGGTCAAGAAAAGTTTATTCCTCATTTGGGCGAAAATTCAGAATATTTTTTAATTAAAAAATATATTATAATGGGGATGAATTGATTAAAGCTTAGAAAGAGCATTAAAAAGAAAGGAGTCAATTCGAGATGCGCTTCTAAAAAACACTTTTCTGACTACATCTAAAGTTTCAATTCAAATATTATTACGCTAATATTTACTAGGTTATTTTAAATTTAAAACGTACTGAATGAAAAACGCTTGAATTTGGAATGCTTACGCATACTTTTTGACAACTTTTATCAATAAAATGTAGAAATATGAACACATCGGTTAAACCAAAACATCAAAAAATTAAATGCCCGAAAAATAATCAGACATTTATCTTTTAGTATACCTTGCAAGAACATATTTATTAAGTATAACGATTATTCAGTTTAAGATAGTTGTCATTGAGTGCATCAGACAAAATAACGTTTGGAGTAAAGTATTCATATAAATGTTTAAAGTGTATATGGACATATGTGTAGCTTATTTAAAGAATTAACTAATGAAAGAGAGCATATTTATATATGTTATCGATGGAATTTCTATTAACATACAGAATTGTTTAATTGTAAAATTAAATATATGATTTCAGTAAACTTTTAAGTTATTTGAATTGTATACACAATAAGAGATTGATATAAACATAACGAATAGATTTGTATCACTTGCAGACAAGTTTGCTTGCTATTAAGGCTTACCTTGATAAATTGATTTTTAACAGTAAAACCGAACCCTTGAATTATAAAAACAATTCAATTAAAACTTTATTTTCGAATACAATAATATTTTTCAAACATAAGAATAGTTGAAATATTAACAACAGAATTGTCATCAACGAGCTCCACTTTTTTTAAATGGGTAAAAGCAAAAGCCCGTATTTCGAAGCTGAATATTTTTCTAAATAGTAATTTTTCAAATATATAGAAAAATTATCTCAATTGTTACAATTGACAATATAAGAACAGTTTTCCATCGTTTTTGGTTTATTTTTATGTCTAATAATTGCGCAATTTATCTAAAAATGTATTTCATAAGGGGCTTGGTACTATTGTCTTCAAGACAAAAGTTAAAAAATCTAAAATTAGAAAGCCAAGTTTTCCTAAAATTAATTTTGTAAATAAATGCCTTAATATATTTTAATGATTTTCAGTGTTTAATAATCCATTTTAATTCAATGAAATGCTTAAAATTGTGATGACTCATGATTGTCAGTGTGCTGTGTTGTATCATCTGCATGTTGTTTGTACTGTCACTATCATTCTCTGTCTTTCACATCTCTCTCCTTATGGTTGTGGTTGCAGCTATGCATGGGAACAATTCCAAATCCAGAATTTAAAAAAAACATTTTGAAAAGAAGAAACTCCTTTTCATTAGATAGCCTTTCAGGGTCAGTGGTTTCTTATGAAATCACTTCTTTATAATTTTTTTCTAAGGCAAGCAGTGGTCTTATGATGGTCTATCAGTAAAAACATATTTTCTAATATATAATTAAAACAATAACGAACTCTAGACATTTTCAATGGATTTATAAATGAACTAAATTCGTTTCACGAAGAAAAATAAACCGAATGTACCCCTGAAAGCTTTAAAGACACAGTATCAGCTACAAATTTCTTGAGCAATGGATAAGTTACTTCTCCCCTTAATAAAGAAGAGTGATTAATGATTCTCCTTTGAAACGAAAAATGCATGTAGTGGCACACACTTTCATTCGCACCTATTTCTCCATTCCAGCAAAAATAAATTGAGACGAGCCTTCCTTAAATTTTGTGTCAGATGTTGTGTTAGCAAAATCTTTTCAAATCGAATAAGTTTTCTCGGACAATGACGGCCACTTTAACCCATTCACTTCCAACGACATTTAGAGCATAGCCATACTCTACGAATATACTTCGAGATATCTCGTAGTTGGAAGTGAATGGATTAATGAAAGAAATTATTGCACAGCTTTGCCGTTTGCACAAGGTTTGCAGATTTCATTATTGAAGTATAAAAGATATCTGGCCATACCAGAAACCACTTAGTTGTATAGTTCTGTTGGAAAAATCCAAAATGGCCCCATAAGAATCTTTTCAAAGTCAGGCAAGTTCATTAGCCCCTTTCTACACAATATGTGCATGAATTTATGATGAATACATGTATGCCAAATAACATAGCCATAAATACGATTTTCATTTATATAAGTAAAATATCTTACAGTTTTCTAATTCGCTGGTCAGTATGTGCCTCTAAATGAAAGTGTGTTTATATATGTACATTTTAACAGCATAAATGCAAATCATCAAGAAGTTCCTTCTATAGTTGTATTTTACCAGCTACGAATATAAAAACACATGAAAACCAAGCTTTAAAGGTGAGATTCACGTCCAATAAATAGCCAAATGGTGGTACTCAAAAATATATTGCTGGTATAATGTACTGGCAAGGTATGATACTAAATTCAGTCCCTACTGTGTATTTTTTACCTGTTGCCTGGTACATCAGATAGTAGGGAGTGCAACGTCATGCAGATGATCCATATGCAATCACCTGTGCATAGCTGTCCTTCCCACTGTCTGCATGTCTCACGTGTTCCTCTATCTTCTCCCTGTTGTTCCTCCTCTACCTTTCTGCCATGACACACCATCAGGAAGATTTTGATATTCAGGTGCAAGCGATTGCTCTGCAGTGCGTTGAAAAAATTATCGACAAGTTAGAGAAGACCAACATCCTAGATGAGGTATTGCCCATGTTGGGAAAAGCGAAGCTACAGGATCCAGCCATTCTCATGCCGGTCGTAAGTAAGTGAACTTCACTTTTTTCAATTCATGTACACTTTTGGCCTATATATCATTAAGGTCTCAAAATTCAAAAGGCATAGCCTCTTATTTGTCTAAAACAGCATATTTCGTTATATCAGGGAGTTAAAGCAGGACGATCTTTCCATCAAATAAATTTTTTTCACGTTGGATGCCATGTCTTCTCATTTGAATACTTGTGGAATGTAGGGTTTATCTCTACATATGAAGTCTACATTCTACAATATTGGTTTTCTTGAGAAAAAATACCATCTTTATCTCTATTCACACATTTTCAATTACTAAATTAGAATTCGCTTCTTACCTTTTCACATAGCAGCCAACGTGCTAGGTTGGTAACAGTTGCAAAGCGAGTAATATATACAGCAATAAAAGTTGATTAAGAAAATATATTAAATAAAAAAGAACTTTATTCTCCTAGAAGAGCTTGCCACTATAAAAATGTTTCATCATTTTTGTTTTGGTAAACAAAAATGTTTTCATTGTGAGCTTTATGAATTATTTTTAGAATGCTTACATCGAAATAAGTTCGTCTTTATAATACTTTTTCGGCAAATATTTTAACGGAATTCTCTTGATGCAAAATGTAATTTTTCACTAATGCATTGCTCTAGCTCATCATTACAGGATATAAATTCTACATTTTCTGCAATATGTTACTAATTTAACAAACGTTCTTTAAAGATCTATATCTTCCATTAAATTTATACAATTTCTTTGGTAGAACGAGAATTACAGTTTGAAAAAGATTTCAGGGATTTTATTTTCCATTTCATTTCAGGAATCTATAAACATATGTTGGGGGAGAAAAAATACGGACTGACGGTAAATTTGCTAGCAACCAAAGTAATGCCGGCTCTCATTCCTGTGGTAGTCAGTCCTGGGTTAAAGTTGGATCAAGTAAGTTTCTTCTAGTGTTCATACAATTCATCAGAACTATTATCTGGACAAAATTAAATTTAAAAAGATAAACAAGAAAGGAGAACATGCTCTTATGCCACAGATCACGAACAAGAAAGGACTATTGTGGCTTGCATTTTAAGAAAGAGGCAGTTTGATTATATTATTCGCTTGAGTTAGAGGTGAAAATTTTGCTGCAGCAAATTCATTATATAAATTCTGGAGTTACTAGGACTGTAATAGTTTTAAAAATAGTTTGCCTAAAACACACACTAAATTTATTCGATGTTTGAATGCCACATGATTTAACAGATTTCACGGGTCAATTTCTGTATGGGAATAGCTACTAAAACGGAAAGAAATGGATCCATTTTTAAATGTTTTATTGCGGGCGTTGAAAAATGGATCATATATAAAAACAATGTTCGAAAACATCATTGTTGAATCGAGAGGGAAATGCTATAAGAGATAGCCAAACCGGGATAGATGCCAAGATATGTGATGCTATATATAGGTTGAAACTAGAAGAGACTCACGCATCGTGAAGCGTCGTAGTCAGGGCAAAACTGTAGATTGAATATCTGCTGTCATCAGCAAATTAGACTGAAGCAGGCAATTGGAAAAAAGCAACTGGAGTTCATCAACAGAAAAGGGTGCTGTGTTCCATCCTAGTAGCAACAAAGAACACAAATCATTAGCTACCTGTTAAATCTATCAGAACTTGGTTGAAAAGATTCGTTGCATTCACCGTATAGTCTTTTCCCACTTAAGGACCTCAGATATGGGGATGAGAACCTGCCGTATAAGTAAGCAGAGTCTCGCTTCCCGGTGGGATATAGTAAAGGTGATGTGGCTCTTAGGGCCCCTCTCCGATGACTGGTCAAACCCCCGTAAAAGGGGGAGGGTCGGCTCATGGGCTGCTCTTAATGGGGCTATTTTGCGTCGGCCACACTGCCGGTATTTTCTTTCTGGTCTTTCAGAAATACCGGAATGACTAGGCAGGGCCGGGGTTTTTCTTTGTGATTACCGTATAGTCTTACCCGCCGGGAGCCATGTCATATACAAGGATAGAAGGTTGTCGTATAAGTAGAGCGGTTTCCTCTAATGGCATATTTAGGGGATAGGGTGGTTAAAGATCTCATTCCCGATGACTAGGACACTCTAGCACGAGCTCCCAGTATGATATACGCTGTGATGAGGCCGGTTTCTCAGGATTATCCACTCTGCTATGTCTATTCCCGGCAGTCTGGTCATTTATGTTTGCTCAAATATCCTCGTGGTTGGTCGGGATAGTTCTTTATGGTTACCGTATGCTCTTGACTTTGAGCCTCCAAACTATTATCTATTTTGTTCCTTGAAGTATTCTCATTTATAGCACAAAACTGGCTTTAAAACAAACTAGAAAAACACTTGGTTTAGTTTTTCTGTTAAGAACTCAAAGTTTTAAGCAGTTGAGATTATAGCCTTAGCAGAAAAATAGCAAAACGCTGTTTATCAGACTGGCTCATATATGTTTGAACAGACAAATTGTGGAAAATGTTCGATTCAATTTTGCTGTAATATTAGAAGAAACTTTTTCCTCAATTCAAAATGTTGAAACAATTATTTGAGTGTGAATGTTTTATTAACCCTTTGAAAAATGCTGTAAGTAGTCAATGCTAAAATATAGATAATCTGATTATAATGTTATTGACTACAGTAAATAATGAATTAAAGATTCTGAATTGATTGAAATAGCTTACACGAATACTGTTTGATAGTCTGCTGCTGTTGTGAATTTTCTCAACTTCAGAGGGCTGTTCAGTGGTTTATCGTTTAATCCTTATAAACTATAGTTAAGTCTGATATTGCTTCATATTTCTTTCAAAAATCAATTGGGTTTGACTGCTCTCATTCATATTTACTGCCACACAATTTAATTTCATGAATTGGAAGGTAGTTTGAAAACCTTTTTATTTTTGTATATCTTTTACTTAAGAAATAGAAATAAAATTCGGTGAGTAAAGAGTTACATAAAGAGTGTCGATCAAAAAGACACGAAACTGACGTTAGCAAAAATTGCCATATTAAAAAGAACTATTCGGAAATAAGACGCAGATCTTATTTCAATATTTGTCATAAAATTAATTTCAGTATTAATTATTAAATGAAACTAAGTAATATTTCACTATTTCTATTCAATAGCAGTCAGAAATTAATGACCTTAAAGGCTTTCATTAACAACTTGTTTGACCAGAAAGGTACATTCTTTTATTTGATGGAATTATATCCCCTTTCTTATGCTGCCCCGAAAATGCCAACTATTGAAGAAAATAATAGGGCTCAAATTACCTTTTCTTGTATTTAAAGTATTTGCAGTTAATATAAATTCAAAAGGTCTGTGTAACCTGAAAGAATAATTTCCCTCACACCTAAAATAGCGTAATCCACTCAAGTTGCTTATAAATAACGCAATGCTGAACCTTTTCTGCATCAATCGCCAGCCAGTTGAAGCCCGATTATTTAACCATAGATAACACTGTAAATGGTATTAGTTATGTCGACATCGTATTTATCTTCAAATCAATAAATATTTTTCAGTTCACTAGTCTCGTGGAACTGCTTAGAGAAATGTTGGATCACGTTGCGAGGAATCAAAGGAATAAGCTTAAATTGGAGAAACTATCTTCAACAGAGATGTAAGAACATACTTTTTTATTGAAATCATTATATCAGCATGAGAATGGCTTTGTGAAAATAATTGGTGTTAAAAAACTTTTCATCTTTTAAATTTTTATAGAATCTTTTAACAGCTGCTTATTTCCCTTTTGGAACACTCAATTTTTGTTACACAAATGTTCTTTCTATAACAACAAGAAAAATGAGAAAATAGAGATAAAAAATTGCTTATTACTATAATCAGTGAGAATTCATGTTGGTACCGTAAACCGGGACAACTTTGCCACATTTTTGTTTCTTCTTCCAACTCCTTTGTAAACTAATATTGCACAAAAATTACTTTAAAACCATCATAAACCATTAGTCTTGGTCTCTAGTTTTACATTCTGTGAAAATATGACAATTTAAGTAAAACATTTCTATGTCCAAAAAATAAAAAACAGCGGTAGCAAAGTTACCCTGGAAAATGGGTAACTTTGCCAACTGTGTTAAAATCAGAGGAACCCCCAAACTCATCAGAAAAAAATATTTTTTTAAGTATGAAAACACTACACACATTAGTTTTAACTTTTTATTGTAAGGAAAGATACATAAAAATGTTCGAAACATAAAAATTGGAATATTTAAAGTTCACAAACATTCAAATTTTTTTTTAATTTGACAGTTTCGTCAAAAAAAGTTTAATTTTCCACGGTTTTCGTTGTATGGAGGGTCAGTTATGTATACGATATCTTGTACATTAAGTAAAGCTTCATCATGCACTTTGAGAAGTTTTCACGATGAGTTTCAGATCAATAGCATCAACAGGCATTCCCCAATATGCACAGATAAAGACTTGTTCGAGGGTCTCGTATGAGGGAGATCCTCAAACTGCTGCCCTGCTCTGTTCTGTTCTGCTCAATAAAATCTGACGTCCTAGTTTCTTCGAATGGAGACACTTGACTTTATTCTCAGTGGTTGTTTGAAGAATATTATACCAATCAGACGCTTTTCCACTGCTTATTTCCTTATTAACCGCAGCAAGGCACAACGTAGTATCATCATAATTCGGCCTCCCAACTTGGTCCTAATCAACCTTGGTATTAGAAATACAAATAAAGCAAACACGGAAAACACACGATTTGAAAAAACGTATGCAAGAATTTGGAGAAAAAGACGTAAACTCTAGATTGGAAAAATTATCCCATTTTCACACAGACTCATGGTGCAACATTACCAAGTTATATTATTAAACCGAAATGTAAAATAAAATTCACATCTAAAAGTGATTCTAAAATGGAATTATATGCTGTATTAAGCAAAACAAGTAGTTTTTACTGAAGTTTGAATGAACGGGCTGTGCAACTCACTTAAGTTGACCACTAAAAAAAGCATGTTCTACAAGTCGAAAACAAAAGCGTTGCTTAAAACTTGTAAACTACTGGTAAAAGTTAAAATGTGCAAAAAGACTATCGATAAATGTCTTCTCTGTGCAATTAAATCATTGGTAACTTTATTGATTGGTTCTTGAACTTGGTAGGGGGGGCAAACATAATTTTTTTTTCAAAAACTGGCAAAGTTATCCCTGTTTACGGTAGTTCAGGAAAAGCTAGACTGTGTATCTTTCCACCCGGTTAAAGGAGCTGGGAGGAAAAAGTTCCCTCGGGATTAAAGAGTTAAATAGTCCTGAATATAAACCTAATTTAATATTAGGTGTCATATTTCAGTAGAATTCGATTTTTAACACCTCTAGTCGATATTATGCGTAATAAAATTCTGCATTTAAAACAGAAATTGTTTAATTCCATAGAACTCTTTCTATAAGACGTGTAGAACTACGTAGCCTGCCAGTCACTAGAGACACGGTCACTGGTGACGTATTGTTAACTTTCAACTTGATTTCTCACTGACTCAAGAGCCTTCTTGAGAAGAAAATAACGTTTATTTTTCTTGAAATGGCAATATTAGAAAGCATAAAAAATATATTTAAAGCGATTAAGAATTCCATTTGCTGATTGGGAAATATTTCGGGAAGGAGAGTGTCTATTTAATACTCCACTTTCGCTGCTAGCCTCCTAAGAGAGGATTAAAAAGATAGCCAATATCCATGCTTCAAGTCACATTTACCATATATATCACTAGGCTTGAAGCATTGCTGTAAACTGAAGTGCCAAAAGTCATGGACATCATTATATAAATTTGCATCACGTTTAGAGAGTACAAAAAATTGGATAGTTGTAAGTGTTGTCTGTTGGACTGTTGAATGTCTAATAAAAAGTTTAATTCCTGTGTTTGTTGCCCAATCATAACGAGTCTTAATGTGAACTGTTTGTTAAATTTCCACGTATATGTCATAGCCTTTCAAAAGTTGTAGAAATTTTTAAAAACCCCTATTTTCAATGTAAAAAGTGTATCGGGAATACCTTATGGACGGCATTTTTTTCTCACAAGGGAACGGCACAGTGGTCGTCAAAGTCCGCTGAAGGATGGACAGAAGTTCAGGAGCTTCCGTACGAACAGCCGTACTAAGCGAATAGATTGTCACATTGAGAGAGGAGCACATTATAGACTTGTCTTTGAGATCAACCTAGCTGAATTTGGCGTTGATGGGATTTAACAACAGAAGACCGACACGAATGCCTTCACTCACTGCAGTCATGGTCGTCAGCACCTCTCTTAAGTTCACAATTATATGCATTAGGACACTGATGATTAGAAAAAAGATCCCGTGGTTCGATAAGACGCGGCTTCAGTTGCAAAGAACCGATGGTTCAGTTCGAGTGTGGCTCAAACCCCCATGAGTTTATGGATCCAAATTGACAAAGTATTGAGTTAGTTGGTGGCGGTTCAACATTGTTGCAAGGAGTGCTTTTGAGGCTTCAATTGGGTCCTTTAGTCAAATCAAACCAGTATCGTAATGTAAGCTGCTTGGTGACCATTAGTAATCCTTTAATGAATTTTCCTACCCAAATAATGACGTATTGTTCGAGACTGGTTTGAGGAACATTTTGGACAATTCCTGCATTTATGTGTTGGCCACACCTCCTCAGACATGAACTCCATAAAGCATATCTGTGATCGAAAGAACCATTCGTGCACCGGATCCATCACTTATCAAAATCACGAAATTATGGACAGCTGACGAGATAGGATCGCTCCTGACTACCTTTGCAGATTAATTGCACTCATGCTTAATCGAATTGCTACCCTTCGAGAAGGCCCCACACCATATCTGAGAGGTATCTCACGACTTTTGGCACTTCATTGTTTTTATAAGTATGCTATCTGACCTATAAACTAAAGAAAATAGATTCAGACGTTTTAAACAAAATATGCACTTTTCAAAAATTCGGATTTCGCTGCCATGTGAAGTTTTTTTGTATTTTCTAAAAGTTAATGTTCGAGTTCGGAAGCTACATTAATGTGAAACTACTTTAACGTTAAGGCAGCGCATCTGCATTTATGAATCAGCAAAAATAATGTAACAATAGAGTAATTATAATACTTTTCATAATGCAGATTCAATATGAAATACATATATGATTAGTGCAACTTTTCTTTTTTCATTAATTTTTTATGGATCTTACAATGTCAAGTAAGTCTATCTCATTCATACTATTCCATTTGGCACTACTAGCTACTCTACAGTTTTTCACGTCGTTAAAATCACATGTACAACTATTTGATAAAGTTAAAGGCAATTTTATATGGCTTCATAAATATAACATTTTTGCTTTTGCTACTGCGATCTATATTCTAGGAAGAATTTCTTTAATAAAGTACAAAAAAACATTTGATTCATCATGTTCATGTGGTGTATATATATATATGTTTTTTGCGTTTATTTATGTTGTCATGTAGTATATATATATAGGTGTGTGTGTTTTATGTCTTTATATATGTTTTCATGTGGTGTATATATATGTTTCTATATATTGTCTGTCATGAAGTTAAGTATTCCTGCTGTAGAAAGGAAATATAAATACTCTAATAATAATGGCGTCAGTGATGTAGTAGTCACATTGGATGGAGTCTGAGAACCATATATGTTGCAGTACTTCAGACAAAATAGACATTCTCCAGTTGTTTCCAGTCCATTATTCATAATGAATATGAAACATTATTCATAATAAATTGACGAGTACAAAAACCAAAAGCCCAAGAAGTTTCGAAAATGCCTATATTAAGTAGAGAGATTTGTCTGCGGCCTCAAAAGAAAAATATTAAAAACTTTAAAAAAACGTGTTAATAAAACCTCGAAAAGTAGTAGAAATGTGTAAAAAGCAACCATTTCAACGCAAACTGTTCAGAAATATTTTATGTAATTTTAAAATATAAGACTAAGTAAATAAAAATTGTGATAAAATTCTCACCTGTAAAAGCGAACAGTATACTTCATGATCTTAACCTCTTATAAACCTAAATGTAAATTCTACTATATAGCTTTGATTTTGAGATCGAACAAAGATTGTATATCTTATTGCGCCATTTTTAATGCCGATGAAATTACAATACTTTACTAATGTGAATTTTATAAAATTTATATCAGTAAATATTTTTTTACACATACGCGCTTTGTAACCCAAGATAAAAAAAATTAAAGATTTTAAAAATGCGTTAATGAATTTAATAATTTTATGCTTTTCTGCCTTCTAAAGATCACGATAGTTCATATCTACATGGATTAATCTTTAAAAACATTTTAATGCACTTTCAAGAATCATCTTATATAAATCAAACTACAAATAAAAATAAACATTTCTTGTTTTTACGAAACTGTATTATATTTATAAATTATCCACAAATTGATGAATAGATAGTGGAAGATATTTTGGAAATCTGAACGAAACTTGACTGCTACAGAAAATTTTCATATTAATGCGCTACATGAGAGGGGAACTATAAATCCTCTTTGTTTCATCACACCCCTCTGATGGGTGTCACCCTGTACAATCCAAATTTCCAAACTCTCCTAGTTCCAGCTTTGATATCGGGAATTTTCTGTCTACGTGACCAATCATACACGTCAGTACTCGCACCAAGCCATTTCCTTCTAGCTTTAAAGATTCAACCCACCCTTAGCCTCTGTCTGAGTAAATTGTCTTTGTTTTTCCGTGCAGTATTCCTACCACTTTCTCAGCCACAGCTGAACAATCGGCCAGCTATCCCCACAGACCCCCTACTCTTCGCTTGGAATCCAGGCGGCAATCCATCTCCGTGGATGACGTGGCCCGACGTTCATCTGGCGCCAATGGTGGATCAGGTAGTCAGCTAGCTCTTTTCTAATTTATAGCCGACATTCATTTTTCCTTGTCAATCAAATTGAAAAAACTAAAGTCTCAAATTTATCTGCTTTTGTTACAACGCTATAATCAAATCAGTCCGATTTGGCTTTTAATAATAAAAACACACTTTTATTACTGTACAAAAAAAGTAAGTTTTTTCTAATTTTTTTCTACTTTTTAGTTTTAAATTTATAATTTATTAGTATAAATATCATGGAAATATCTTGAAGTCGGTTTTCTTTTCAAATTGACTACCAAGCGGCATAACTGGTATGGAATGAAAATTTCATTGTATTAATACATTAACTGATAATTAATTTCTGAAAATATTAAAATAAGAGTTCTGTCATAGAAAATACACGAGTGTCATAAAATTTCAGAACTAGCACATCAGAAAGTGAGTGAAAAATCGATTACAAAATTCTGCCTGTGCAAACATGAAACAAGTGAAGTTAAATGAAATAAGTGAAGTTAAATAAACGGTACATTATTTTGCAGGTAAAACTGCTTTCATTCATAAAAATCTACTTAAAGCCAGTGGCATAGTTAAAGGGGGCGGTCCTCCACGGGCGCCACCTCAAAAGGGGGGCAAAATCAGACATGCAGGAAAACAATTTCATAACTAAGAAGAGCAGCGACACTAGTTCAGTCATTGTGTTCATAAAAAAATAATGTAAATAATTCATATTTTCCGCCTTTTGTTAGTAAATTGCCGATATATGAAAAAAGTCTGGTAGCGGAAGCGATTTCGAAACATATTTGCAGAAATCAAGGGTGTCAAACGGCGAATTACATTACTAATAAAATTTTCTTTCCTGGAATTTATTATCTTTATTTTGAGGTTTATGTGTCCTATGTGACTTGTAAAGGAGGGGCGGCATATTGCAAATTCGTCCCTTCAGGCAAAACTTGCAGCTACGCCACTGCTTAAAGCGCTTCTGAACATCAAGATAATAATAGACAAAGATGATACCAACAAGATAAATCATTTTAGAGAATAGCCTCTGTTATAAGTCATTTTAATAACTA
Organism: Araneus ventricosus; assembly: GCA_013235015.1. Lineage (NCBI taxonomy): Eukaryota > Metazoa > Arthropoda > Arachnida > Araneae > Araneidae > Araneus > Araneus ventricosus. Next base: position 1,076,288 of record BGPR01000005.1, read on the forward strand.
TTAAAATCTTAAAAGTAATTTTATAGAATTAATTTTTGTAGGGGTAATTAGTTGCATTCAAATCCGATATCTGAGGCTATTAAGTAACAGCTAATTCTAAAGATGGTTAAATTTTTGGACCATTTTGTGAGTAAAAACTTTGTAAATTTAATTTTTGGTCTTTTTACACTATATATAATTGTACAATTTTTGTCAAAAGGTCTTTAAATATTGAATAAATTTTACTACATATTCGAAATAGTATGTAGAATACATATTTGAAATCACAGAATATAAGAAGTTGAATAGCATGTTCAATCTGAGAGGCATTCTCCGATTTCTCAATCAGAAACACAGAAATTGAAGATAGCTACAATATACATACTAATACATTTAATCTTAGAAAACAAGTTAATTATGACAAGTCATAAAACGTGATTCAAAGCGAAGTTAAAATTGGCTTTTGATGTGTGATTTAGTTTTTGAGCAGTGCACTATCTACAGCGTTGATCTTTTAATAGGATTAGGAGGTAAGTGGTTTGTAAAATGGCTGTTATTTTTCAAAAATGTTCTCTTGAAAGGCTTCATTTCAAAAGTCTGAAAGAACTACGTCTTCATAGTTTATTCCGTTGGAAAGTTCATTCCGAACTACATTTTTGGCAAAGACTCGGAGTGAAATACCTATTCAGATTTATAATGGTTTTTTTAAATATCTAATGTAAAACAATATCTTTTAAACCCTAAGTATTGTTAATTTTAGTTTTTTTTAATGAAATTATGTATGAGAATACACGTTTACATAATTCACTCACCTTGTACTTCGTATCTAACAGTATATCACTATAAATCATCCAAAATTATACAATAACTTGCCTTCTTTTCTAAAAAGTGATGTATATATTTTCGCTTAAAAGCTTTTTTCTTAGTTAGCAAGCATTTTGAAAAAAACTTTAAAAAATCGATATGTTCTTTTCATTTTTTAAATTGAACGACAAAAAAGTAGAAATCCAATTAAATTTATTCTGCAAAAATGCAAAAAAATTCTAAACGTGACATAACTGGTGGTTCTTCTCTGTAATTAGAAGATTTTAATTATTACGTTAGGCATAGTTCACTCAACTCAAAATACGTGTGAGCAAAATGCGGGAACAGCATAAGGGCTCTATGCTTAAAACATTTTAGAACATTTGCACATGAAAAATTTGAAATTTCATTAACTTTCGCTGTGTGTGTAGGAGCGTCCCTTTTTGCTTTCAACACATTCGATTTTTATTTGCACATTGCAAAGGTAAAAGTGCACGATCACATGTCAGACTTTTAGATTTAGACAATGACTTCTATGGAAATAGGTAATTTTTTTAATAGTCTTAAAAATTTTAGAGGTAAGTATATTGTATTTTTTTCTAAGGCTCGATTATGTTGCTGGACAATATGCAGAAGACAACTCTGTTGTATTGCACAACAGGTTTCATTTTAAATGTTTTTTTTTTAAATTTTGCTGTTTAAGGAAAAAAGAAAGTATAAAAAAACTGTGGCATGTTTTAAGTACAAAAAAACTGTTGTCTTCTGTATTTTTAGCATTGCTTTCAGAATTACAAACCAGATTTGGCCAAGTACTTCCTTGACATTTCGAAAAAATTACACTCCATCATTTAATTTCACTTTTATTATTATTTGAGTACACGAAGTCATTTAAACATTTCGCAACAATTTACTATTATCCAAAATTAAATTAATGCTATCTCGTGTACTCTTTTGCTAAAAGAAATGACTTTCAAATTGGCATATGAACAATTTCAAATTCATTTCATGCTTTTTTTCGTTTTCAAACGGTTTCCATTCCAAATCGATGCTGCAATTCTTTGATTCTTTCTTACCTTGGATGTTCCACAATCCTACCCTACCCTACCGGTTTGAGTTCAAAACCAGTGAGGGTATTGTAGAACATGATTAGCTATGTTACTCTTCTTACAGAGGCTTCATCTCCAGATTCAAACCTCCTCCGAGTGCAAGCCACCTTGCCTGGACGACGCCATTCGGACAATACCATACAGCCTCCAAGGATCCTGATCGCCCCTTCAAGTCCCGATGGATCCTACACTCCCGCTGGGGTGCAGATGAGAAGGCATTCCAGTGTCTGTCCTCAGGATGTACGATTTCAATTTTCCACTACAAAGGTACAGAACTTTAATTCCTATTTGAAACGTTTCATTTTGTTGCCTACTGACTTGTATCCCTGCTCTAGTGGCGAAATCAAGAACTTGATAAAGTGGTACCTCGGATCCGAAATTCGGATAATCCGAATATCTTTAATTTTCTGAAAAAATTCATAAAAATGAAGGAAACTGACAATTAGGAATCGGAAACAAAGCTAATGTTTATTCCCAACTTAAAAGAAACATTTGAATTGGTATTTAAGAATAAATACAGTACCTTAATTAGTAGAAACAAAATCGGTTATCTTCTTTTGACGTAAGGAACTAGACCTGCTTGACAATGCGAATCGCCTCTTTCCGTACTCTTACACAGAGTTCCCACACTCAATACTCTCCTGCATTTGGTATATCAAGAGAATTTTAACGAATTTTCCGGATAATCCGAACAGAGGTCAGCCCAATTACTTCGAATTCCCGAGGTTCTACTGTACAGGCATGCAGTAAATTCGTTCCCGAAAGACTTCCACTTATTAATAGTCCACAGACGAACAATATAGCATGGACTCCTTTCTTTACTTTTCTCCAGAGCAAATCATTCTTTGTATCCTTTTGTAAATACACTGGCATACAAAAGTTAAGGAACATTTCTTAAAATGCGAGAAATTTGCAATTAATACGAAAACTATGTCTCAAAATCAGTTCTGGAGAATCGCGTGACATTCAATAGATATCATATACATATTACAGTGAAGATTCGGTCACGAGGGCAATTAGGGGGACCACCAGAAAAGGATGAAGGCGAAAATGGAGTTTCACAGGAAGCTGATAACGAGATGTAACTTTTATCAATGGTTATGGTTTAATGTGTATAATATTTACATACATTTTCCTAAGCATAGCACAAATATTCGGGAAGATATAAATGTTTCTTTAAAAAATCCCAAATTTTTCCGCATGTGTTTTGCTTATAACATGCAGAATTTTCATTTAAATTATTCGAAATTTGCAGAACACTTGACAATATGTTACAGAAGTATTGTATTAAACTTTGAAGTAAATACGTTGAATATTACAGGAAATATTAGTGTTTCTGCTAAATAATTTTTTACTGCGCATGTGAGAGATGCAGCGGAATTTTCGAACAGTAACATTGAATTTTAGTAAAGTTGAATATCCTGAATACCATGAACACTTATAAATTAAATACATTATTTAAATTGCATTTTCTCGAATACCATTCGAAGATTAAAGTTTAAAAAAATACCAGTTTGTTCAAGAACCCTCGTCATTTATCTTCTCTTAAAGAGAAATTGAAATTCACCTCACTGAAATGCCGACAGCTTTCTGAATTTTAATGGGATTCAACTGGAATTTTTTTTAAAGTTGCTCTATATATCTGGCTTTGAAGTTATGAAAGAAAAATTCCTCTGCGTCTCGCACATGCGCAGTAAAATATTATTTAGTACAAACACTCATATTTCCTGTAATATTTAACGTATTTACTTCAAAGTTTAATACAATACTTCTGCAACATATTGGCAAGTGTTCTGCAAATTTCGAATAATTTGAATGAAAGTTCTTCATGTTATAAGCAAAACACATGCGGAAAAATTTGGGATTTTTTAAAGAAACATTTATATCTTCACGAATATTTGTGCTATGCTTACGAAAATGCATGTAAATATTATGCACATTAAACCATAACCCAATTGATAAAAGTTACATCTCGTTATCAGCTTTCTGTGAAACAGAATGGGTGAAACTCCATTTTCACCTTCATCCCTTTCTGGTGGTCCCCCTAATTGCCCTCGTGACCGAATCTTCACTGTAATATGTATATGATACTCTATTGAATGTCACACGATTCTCCAGAACTTATTTCGAAACATACTTTTCTTATTAATTGCAAATTTTTCGCATTTTACGAAATGTTCCTTAACTTTTGTATGCCAGAGTACAGTGAAAGTATTTTCCCCCGTTTTATTTAAACTTTAAATTCTGTGTGCGTTTGTTTCTTTTTTTGTGTTTAACTTTTTTTGTTCTTTATTCATGTTTTGTGTTGGTACACTTTATATATTTGAAACTGCTCTTTTGCTTTGTTTCTTGTTAAAATGTGTGCATTTTTATGCATTTAATTAAGGAAGGTTTTATTTTGATCGTGTTTCTTCTCCTTGCACATTATTTAAATATTTACTTAATGTGTTCGTGTGCATATCAGCAGTAATTGCATTTTTGTTTCATATTTTTTATGTGATTTGCATATGTGTCTGCATCTTATCCCCTCGAAACTTCATTTCCACAATTTATAAAACTTTTACTTACCTTTTTAAGTCTTCTGTCAGATTTGTTGACATTCGAGGACCCTCTTCATGAGTCTCAACAAAAGAGGACTAAATTTAATTCTTCAATTAATAACTTTTATTGCGTTGCGTTCTAAACCTCCATTTCGATCAACACAGCTAGTTCAAGCTTCAATTATATTCAAATCGATATTTCTATTTAGTTTTTCTGTTAACAAATCAACTAGAAGCCAGCCGTAATAAATTTTTGTTACTTGAGTATTTTTCTCGTTCCTGCATGACACGAACTCTGCCCAGAACCTGTCTCTGATTTGAAATTATGTAGCCTAGGTCACTCTGTTCCTCCGGAAGGAGACTGAACACGTAAGCGGTTTTCTCAGACGTATAAATAAAATATTTTTGAAAGCATACATAAACCGCTCTCATAATGAAAAATTCGTTAATGACTGAAGTTACACGCCGGATGCTCAAGAAAACACCCGAATGAGAGAAAGAGTTGCACGCGCGCACGATTCACAAGCGGGGCCGGCAAAACAGTATTTGTGTATCTTTAGCTATTTAAATATTATAAATACGTCTCATGTTCCCCCTTTTGGATTTATATTATTATGAGCAACAGTTTCTTTTTAGTTTCGTTACGATTTTTATTGAATTTATGAAAGATTTAAATTTCAGCAATTAGTTGAGTAAAAATCTGCTACTGAAACAAACTGTGCCTTTTGCAACAAAATTAATGCGAGATAAAAATGTTTTACAGTTTAAGAGATACTACTGAATGAAAAATAGAGATTTTGAAAGATGATTCTTCCAGTGAAAAGACCATCAAATTGGACATCCAGCAGACCGATACTGGTTTTGATCAACCACCGACTGAAGCACTTACAACCGTTGATTTTAAAGGTTCATTAGATACGGGAATAATACATCCGCTTGTGCATGAACTGTTTCTGTATAGATTTATCTTGAATGGATGGTATAGGGAATGTTGAACGGTGATTCTCATGACTCACCTGCGATTCCCTCGTAGTTGAGAACAGTAATTCGACAAAGAAGGTTAACAAACAACAAAGAAGTAGCTGAGTGTCTATGAAGAGTGGGGTTTTCTGTCTCTGTGGGAAGATCTTAAAATGTCGTTTTGGAACACCTATAGCCGTAGATTTTGATGAATCTTTGAAAATGAGGAGAAATTTTATCTCGACTAAGTGTACAATGCAAAATTCCGACCCTTTGATGAAAATTTCGAGTTGCACAAACATTGCCTTATTTGCTAGGAGATTCAAAGTCCCCATAAAAAGTTTTAAATTATCTTAAATGATAATGAGAAAAAGGTTGAGAAGAAGAGTTCATTATTCAAAACCATGAAAGTATCTGTCGGATGAATGTCCATCCGTCTGTATGAGTCCACCCAAACCGACAGGAAATGCTGAGGACTCCGAATTCGGGGGCGTATAGCGGTGTTTTATGTCGGATGAATAGAATATGAGAATAAGATTTTACGTATTCCTTCATACTGGATTTTCTGTTATAACCAGTGAATATTTGAAAACTGATTTTTTTTTTTCAATTCTTTGCCGAAATGCAACTCACTTATGGTGCCTAAAGAAGTATCACTTATAATGCGCGTATATAAGTTAAACGCACTCACTTTTTTTTCCAGATGAGCTGCTTAGAATTCAGTTTCTTCATTTTGCACGCACACCACAAATATTCATACCTGGTAGACATTGAAGGTGAATTAAGCGCTATAGATAAACGGCAAAAATACCAACTAGACAGTTTCAATTTTAGACTTGCATCGTATTGTATACTGCTATGAAGACATACCTGGCTTAAACATTGGTTCATTTCATAAGCACCTGAAGCGTGTTTATTCGTGAATCTGAATCAAATCCTCCTGAAGAAATTAGAAATATGTTTTCAAATGCTTTCTGAAAGTGATATTCCAAGCAAAAATAATCTTCTTTTTTCCTTCAAACTTCTAATGAATTCTGTACAATGATCTATACAAAGAATATGAACATGATGCACAGAAGGAAGATGCCGAAAAAACGGCCATTTGGCAAAGAATTTATGGACCTTATCGCATCATACAAAATGGTGAAGTGATAATTTCGTGAAATTTTTTGTTTAATCCTTAATTGTACACATAAATAACACACTAAATAATTGATTAGTAAATATGCTACATATTTTTACAAGTATTTTGCCCTATGTGGAATAAAATGTCTACTCATAAAAATTTATGTTGTAAATTATTTCGTGTATCATTATAGGACAAGGATGAGAAGTTGCTGTTTAAGTAAGCAGGTTTTCGGTTCCCCTGGAAGTGCAGTAATGGTGGTGTTGACTGTTTAACGGTACCATTTCCGATTATAGGACCGTTAACCAACCTTAATGAGGGGCCCGCGCATTATGCGTTGGCTCACAGTACCAGTATTGATATCTGCAGAGGTCCGGTCATTCAGTTCTACCCGTATTTAGCTCATGTTCTCGTGACTGGGTGGAATTTTCTTTTAATGATTACCCGGCATAGCTATTGAGATATTATTTCCGCACGTTGTTATCCGTATTTATGAATCTGTTTTGAGAAAAATAAATCCACATAAAGCAAGATAATATCTTACTTTACAGATAAGCCCTTCACCTATAACAACAACACCTAATATAGGAATGGATTTCTTGTCTTCGGGTCGTTCAAACATGCGTCGCTATTCTGCAGCAGCACTTTATGCCAGCAGTGGTGTACCAGCAACCTGCAACAGCCGGGGTCCCAGTCCTGCAGGGTCAGCGTCCAGTTTGTTACAACAAATAGGGTCTGGAGTGGTAAGGAACTTCATTTGTATTAGATGACTTAATTTCACATAAATTCAATTTCTGTAAATTTTAAGTTTCAAAATGTGAACGTTAGTTTTAAATATATTTGTACAGAACAAAGTACTGTAGCACTTGACTTATAACCATGGAGAGTTGATCCGTAAAAAATAAATTAAAAATTTAGTTTCAACGCTTAAATTGATCTCTATAACAATGCCATTAGTTATCATTAGTATTTTAGATGCAACATTTTGTGCGCTCTAATTAAAATGTTCCTAACAGTTCAATGTTTTATTTTGAATGGTAGAATTACGTGTTATTCATATTAGCTTTTTCCGAATCGTTTTCATCGACATACTGAGTATCTGTTTGAATCGTCGTTAGAACTCCAACTTTTTTTAAAAACTAAAGTTGTTTTCCTCGAAATTTTTTTATATTTAGGATTCTCCTTATTAATTAAAAATTTATTTACTCAAAAGTCAACAACTTTAATAGCAACATATCAGATTATTGACAACATATTTTAACCTGTAAGAAGATCTTTCATTTCTCTGTGGATTTTTATAAATTGCAACTTTGTAACAAATTAATTATCATTTGCAAGTTCTATTCACTTCATCCCAAAAATAAACTGATATTATCCTCGTCGCCTCTCCTTGGCTCAAAAACATATTGGGAAAGGAATGATTAATTTCAATTTGATTTCCGGTATTAGTTTGGAATGTATATACTTTTTGTCTCCCTTTCTTTCCACCCCATTCTCTTAACAAAAGGCCCAAGGTCAGGGAGGCGAAAGGAAGGAATTTCATTGAACGTGTTACCACCCCTGAATCTCGAAGGGGTTCGAGTGGCCGTTCCTAGAGATTATTTTAACATTATGCCTCTGGACTAAAAATTCCGTACCAAAGAAAAGTTGCCGTTAAGAGAAATAACCGCTTAGAAGTTTTAAAAGTTTTATTGTAGACAGTTTTACAGATGTTTATAAATGCATGCTAATATATTTTGTTACTTTTACAACTCAAATTTTTCAATACAGCCTTAAGATGCGATCGAAAAAATAAAGTACTCTACACCAAACGGTATTTGAAAATAAGGGAAAATTGCAATTTTTTCAGGCACATAAGATGGCAAACGATTATTTAACGTTATTTGAAAATACTTACTTTCAGTATTTAAAAATTATAAATAGTTCTTTGAAAAAATTATTTAAGCATGACATGTACAGAACAATAATATGCATCTTTGGATGTTTCAAAATATTTGAATACTTTTTAGGATATTACAGCTTATAAATTTTAGGCATTTTATAAAACGACACCCCGTAATGTATGTCAATGGAGTTTCAAAAATTTCAAAATTAGTTGTTAATAATTGTCATATTTTTTAACCTTTACTATATAGAAATTAAACTAATATAAAAATCTTCACGCTTGTTATAGTTTTCTGTTTACTAAAATCCAAGCAACAAATAAAATTCTTTCTCGTTACCTCCCCTGCTTCAAACATTGAAAATGAGACACTTATTTAATGCAGTCAAACCCCAGTATAACGAACCCCAGATATAGCAATCCCTCTGTTGTAACGAACTTTTCAAATGGTCCCAACCGAACTGCTATGCAACTAATGTATTTTCAAATGCTTGTAAAGATCTTCAGAAGCAAGGAACTTGGATATAGTGAACCAAAATTTCCACTTTTCAAGCTTAGTTTCAGCTCTTTAACGAAAAATTACAATTTATTTTCCTACTTTAGAGAAATAAAAATAAGTGCAATTAATTTCACAGTTTAATTTTTTAAGAACAAATATTTAATTTAATATAGCCCAGTACTAAATGCAATTTAGTGTAATTAACACAGAAATGCATTTAAGGATTATAGAAAACCATGTGTGGGCAATATTTGAAAAAGCGCTATAATTGAGGGTTCACTATATCCGAACTTCTGGATTCGTTATAGCGTTGTTTAAGTATAGTTATAAATTCCTGGGAATTTACTTTGTATAAATAACTACAGATTATTTTTGTTACCTGTAATTTAATCCTTGTTATATATTGTGAGTTTAAATTATTCTGATAAAGAGCTAATTTTATAATTATTGCTTTCTTATTTTTATCTGCAACATTCGTTTGGTGCAACATAGTTAAGAGTCTTTTGCGCCAAAATAGAACCTAATAATTTTTTTTAGAAAACATGCTTTTATTAGCACACTAAGAAGTAGAAATTTACTAAACAGTTTTGTGTAACATTTTCCCATGACTCCGATACTCGGTAAATTACATCTTTTATTGTGACAATCTTTATAAGTTGCAGTGTAGAGTCAGAACTACCATCGATTCAAGACATAGTAGTACTGAGTACTTATAACTTGCATTTTTTTAGAACACATCTTTTTCTTTTCTATTTTTATCGGAATTTCGGGTAATCCGAACAGGCACCGGTCCCAATTAGTTCGGATTAGCGGGATTCTACTGTACATAGAAACCAAGACACACACCACGAAAGAAAAAAAAAGGTTTTTGACAAAAGAAAAAATACCGGGAAAAATAAAAAAAAATACAAAGGCACTGGCCAACTCGATGAATAAACAGAAGCAGCGTTCAATAGTATATACAAGTAGAAAAGAAAAAAATTAAAGAAGAGCAGCCATAATTAAAAATATTAAAACATTCCAAATCATTTTCATTGAAACACCCTTGTAAAAACCGGCAGAACCCAGTGGGAAACCGAGAAAACACGTGAAAAGGAAAAAAATCGGCTGCTCCACAGCCGAAAACACTATTTGCAGAAGGTTAAAAAACAAGCGGTGCTCAATTGGCGGTTCTTTTAAATGATATTCTTTAGTTAAAGGGCAGTTGAATGTGTAGTGGTCTGCATCACCGAGTCGTCCACAAAGGCATAATGGAGAATTTAGTTTTTTTAAAAAATCTATGGAGATAACAAGGGAATGGACTGTGCGACGTCAAGAAGAAGATTAAAAATTTGTAATAAATTAAAAATTTCTTATCCACACAGGGTACGTAACTTCTGACCCTCCTCCCAGATTCCGAATCATAATTGTCCCAGCTGCACTGCCAGTTTTTGATAAGTTTTTTGCAAATGTTGAATTTAATATGAAAATAGGGAGTCGGAATATTTAATTCTTCTTCCTCAAGAGTAGATAATTTTGCATGGCGATCCTCGTTTCCTTATAGTATTGTTTTAGTGCCTCACGCCTTTATGGTTTGTTTTGACCTCCAGATTTTTTGACAAAAGGATTTTCTACTCTTTTTGCTACGCTGTCAAAAAAGATTTATAAAAACTTTTTTCTATTATTATTTGTTACCTTTTAATCTTCTATTTATTTCATAAATTCATATACAGTCTTGTCATCATTTTTTTCTAATTCACTATCAAATGGTGCCTATCGTACGGAATCCAAATTTAATGAAAATAATGGTACTTTTCATTTATAACCACACTACTGAATCGCCAGTTTGGCTCGGCTTCTTTTCTGACGATAGTTGTCTTTTTGACCATCTCTCACGTAACAGCATTTTTTGTTACTCTTTCGTTACTTTATACTTTGTATACTTTCAATTCGCTAGCGAAGCTACTAGGTTCCCACTCCTGCTGCTATCGAAGCCTTAAGATAATTTTTAACTTAAATTCTGCCAGGTGCCCATTTGAAATGCCGCAGACATCTTGTGCACGATTTACCCTACTTCATTTGTGTAATTCAAAAACAAGCAAAACAAATCAGTTCTTCCTAAATGACATTGTGTACTCGATGTCTGCAGCATCTCCAATGGACTAAGGCCAGAATTTTTTTAACTTAAAAAATCCTACGGTTTTGCTAGCAACGGAAGAGGGAACCTATTACATATGCTAGTGCATTAGAAATAAGGCCAGTCATTCACGATCTCTCCACGCCACATAAATCCGACTAGTCCACGCCAAAACAGGTCGTCAATGTGGAAACCCATCAGAACTGGCGTGGCGTGGGTGGAAGTAGATGTATGAGGGGGGACGTTTGGGATGCGGTACCGAGGAAGTCGGGGAAGGAAGAGGGGATCGGAGTGACTGGTAGCCAACAGATTTGCGTGGAGTGGAGCAGTTGTGAACAACCGGCCTAAATGGAATGCCGTGGAGTGCCATCACGACATCTGCGTGGCTTGAAGCAGTCCTGAATGGCCGTCTTTGGATATCTAATCTTCCTTTTCACACCACGCTAAGTCTGATAATTTCCAATTCCACTATCGTTTTTGGCGTGGAGCAGTCATGAATGACCTTCTTAAGGATTCTATATGCAACCCTAATAACGAGCCAAATGGATGCGGAAGGAAACAAGCCAAAATGCACTAATCTGGTGTCGAATAACATGTGGTTATAACGGAAAAGTACCAAATTAATCATTTAATTGATAATTATTGAATATATTAAAATATTGTATTGTCCTTGGGAACACACAACTGTATAAAATTTCGGAAACTAGTACATCAAGAAGCGAGAGAACATTCCTTTTCACAAACAAGAAAGAAGTTAAATAAAAGCGCATAACAAACTTACCATGATCTCCCTTTTTTGACAATCTCTTGTGAATTTCAGCTATTTTTAGAGGCAGTTGGTTTTTTACAATGATCATATCTAATAATGCTCTTTTCTTTACAGCAATCCCTTTTCGGCAAATAATAGTTTGGATTATCAAATCAAAGGTCGGGGAACGGAGCGAGAAATAAAAAGCAATAGTGACCTGATGTGAATGGGCCTACACCCCCTTTGACAATCCACGACAATGCAGCGACCAACACCTGGTCTTCTTGCAAAGCTCTTCAAAATAGATTTCCAACCCTCCATATCAGATCGTGGGAATCTCCTGTTTCAAAACTCTGTAGAAAGAAAGACAGTGAAAAGAGTTGTATTTAATCTGTGTACTGTAGAAGAGAGCCTTTCCGCTCATGCTAACTTGGGTTCTGCCATTTCTATTGAGAGAGCAGTGGATTTAGAAAGAAATGTCTCACTCTGCTTGATATACACGACTGCACGCTATGCGGTGACCCATAGGAGCCTTCTCACAATCAAATACATTAACGCTACCTAATATCTATTGTTTAACGATATTACTCAAGTTAAGACTTAGCAATAAACATGGAGGAGTCGTCGTCACCAACTGATGAAGATGATCCCAATCACTTTCTATCCTAACAAAGATCGATAAGTGTTTCTTAAAATGTACAGTGTACTCACACTCCTTTTGCAACAAATTGATTTACATTTCGCCGTTTGAAAGTGCTGGCATTATATCTTTATGAAACTTGTTATTATAGTTTGGTTTTCCAAATCTTCTTCTGCAAAGTAATTCTTTGCTATTCGTTTTTCTATTTATTCATAAACTGCAAAGGTTGCAGATCAGGCAAAAATTTGGCAATTCTAGATTTTTTTTTTATTTTTCCGAAGCACCCAAAAAACGCCTTTTATTGATTCAAAATAGTTCTGAATGCGTTTCAAGTCTTTTTTTTTATTTGAAAACGTTAACATAATTGGAATTTCAAATTAGATGCGTTATTAAAGGAGATTTTCATATATTTATATTTTTGTAAGACAAAATATTGCATTGCAACTTAATCATTTGATAACACATTGTTTGATAAATATTCGTTCTCTAGATGCGTAATCAACATAACAGAGTCGCTTTTATTCAGTTACATTAATCAATCTGGTCAAAACAGATTTTTTTCATAACTTTGAAACGCTCAATTTCAGTCGTTAATTTCTGGGGAGTGAGACGTTTGATTTCGGCTGGCAATAAAATATCTCAGCCTTTCATGCTTCATAATTTTGCAAGAATAATTTCTTAGGGGACCACTTACAACTATCAACGATGGTGGAAGTTTCAATAAGAATGAAAAATTCACTGCTCTTATAATAAAAAAGAAACTCAGTGTAGGTTTTGCTTTCGATTTTCAGATCATGTTTATACTCGAGGAAAATCATATAGCTTCATTGGGAATTCCAAAACGTATTTTTAAAATCTAAATGTGAACTAATAACTCTAGTACATTGTGTGGTATATTCTAATGTTGTGTTGTTGTGTCTTGAAGAGTTATCATAATATGATGAGTTACACGAAACAGGTATTTTGATGCTCTATCCCCTCCTACTCTCTATATTCTATACCAAATGAGGATTGTAAAATAAAAGGGGGTTAAGTGCCAAAACAAACACAATAACTAATCAAAATTGTAGATTTCAAATTTTGAAGTACTGTGCCTATTAACCTACGAGTGAAAAAGGAAGACTATTTGATATAGAAAGCCTGAAACTTTTGCTCAACGTATATCTACTAGGTATACCTCTGAGCCTTGCTTGGCACTTATTCCCTTTCCTATTTACATGCCTCAAAAGATATCTATATGTGATTACCAATCAGCGCAGTGATTGCATGTTTCTTGTTTTAGTATCTAAGTGGGAGAAAATCGATCCTTTTGGGTTTGGTTTCTCAAACAATCATTCCATTAAGAAAATGATTTTATTAGAGTTCTCTTATTCCTTCATGATAGATGTTGCTACATGGTTGCAAAATGCCGAGCAGGTTGCACATGTTTCTAAATGCACTTTGTTTCAATGCCGCACTATTCCGTGTCATGTTTATAGTTATCGTTATATTTCAGATCGAATTTTCATTGCAGAGGAAGTGTTCATGCAAAACGAAGCGCGCTGCCTCTTGTCGCGACGGACCACTCGTTAGCACACTGCTCTGTACCTAATGCTTTGCCTTTTAATCTTCGCAAAAGTTGCTTTGCAGACAGGCAAATTTTTCTTTTGCCAGGAGGCAAAGGAAAACCTCTTGACAAACTTAAATCCACTTTTGACTACCTTCAAAAACTGCTTTGCAAATACGCCAGTTTTTCACATATCAGGAGGCAAAGGACAATTCTTTGGACTACCTTCAATTCACTTGATGACTATATGATTGCAGCAACATTGAAAAAAATGGGTCCAAGAAAGAAATAGGGCGCTTCGTTTTCTCCCTATTAACAGGAATCGTTATTTGGGAAGTTTTTGTGTTTCATTTCGAACTATAGTATAAAGTCATGTAACGCTAGGATTCCATTGGGCAGAGGATCAGGTTTTCTTGCTCACTAGTTGGATTCTTCTTCCTCTCTCTATGTTGGCAGTAATTTTGAAGACTACTTTTAGTGTTATCTGAAGAAGGTTCTTATTTAGCCTTCAGAAATGCTTTCTTTCTCTCCCAAGTACAAAAGTAATTCATTTTTTGGCTTTGTGCCCATGAGATAACTGGAAAGGAATAAAAAAACTGATGATTTGCTATTTTTTGGAAACTCTAATGGGTTCTAACGTGTATTTCGAATCAGTTCATGTCCCTAAACATGCATAATCGCTGCTTTACTCAATTGTGGACAATCATTTACAGAAGAGTGTCTATAGCTAAGAAATAATTTTTCTAACATTTCAAAACAATTTACACATAAGTAGTAAAAAAGGTAACAATAAGTTGTTCCCACTGTTTTTTCAGTTAGAATTTTTCTTTAGCCTCCAAATTGCATGATTGGGTTCCAAAGAAGTGTTGCTGTTAAGCGAGCGCCACACACATCGAATGAAGCAAATGACAATAAACGTGCCAATTAATTTTTATTGTAGTCAACATCTTTTTGTCAGAAACTGTGCTCTGTGACCGTTTGTGCACGCCTCTGTGTGTTCTTTCTATCAAAGTCTTCTCTTGCTAATTCATTCCTTGTACAGAAATCAGTATTCATTCGTAGCCCAGCGAGGCGCCGTGCATGGTGTGTTTGTGTCTTTTCATGTGCTAAAGATGTTAACAGTAACCTTGAAATTCTTTTATGTATTATGTGTTCTTTCATTGCTCTGTTTCGATAGAATTGTCAGTTTAAATGTTCATTTATCACACAACAAGAAAATAAATTTTATCTGTGTATTTGCTTTCCTTAATTTTCCTTTATTATACTTCAGTACAACACAAAACAATATTTTTAGAGTTCACAAATATTATAAATAATATTCATTTTTATAACAAAAAGTAGTGTGATAAATATCTAAAAACAGACAGTTTAACGGCAAAAAAGATATTTTAATTACAAGCAGATCTAGTAAATCCTGAACATTTCTTATCTACACATTTAATGCTACTTATTCCGTTCGAAAATACTGTATGTGTTTTTAAAACATCCCCGAAAAGTGAATGATTTATAAAATATTCTAATTCAGTAACTTTCCATTTCATCGTACAGTGGCTCATCAAGTCACTGATGTTCGTATTTTTTAGAGGAAAAATTAAAAATAAGAAAAATACTTAATTTTATGTAAAATAGAATTATATTTGTTATCGGTACCAAGTAGCAGCTTTTATACATACAGAGTTATATCTTTAAATAAAGAAATTCGTCGCTTAACAATCAATACCACCCATCGCAATTGTGTAAATTTTACAAGAGGAAGAAAAAACTCAACTTTTCGCAACCAATAACGAATAATAGTTCTGATGTTTTTCCACATCGGGTATAAACATACACTCTCGTGATTAAATTCGAAACAAACGCCATATTTTCGGGTACGATCCATAATATAGAGGGGAGGAAGAATTTTTTTTTAGAATTTATTTTTAACCCTTTGCACTCGAGAGGCGACTCTCGGTCACTATTCTAGACAGTCCATCATTTTGAAGTTTATTTATTTCGATGGTTAGAAAAACTACCTACAAAGTTGTGGAATAATTTTTCAAGAAAAAATGAATTTACACAAACATTTTTTACATTCTAAAGCAATAATATGAGCTCTTGTAAATTAGTGAATAATTATGCATCTAATTACTTTTCCGAGTGCTAAGGGTTAAAAATCTTTTCACAGACCGAAATTGTGTTAATTTCACTCCTCGAGTATTTTTTTCTTACTACTTTCAGCAACAATTAGGCTTGTTGAATACATAAGAAAATCATAAAAATGCACCACATTTGCTATGAGACTGCTGCTGAAAATCAATACAAGAACATGAAATTTAAAACGAAGTGTTAGACTGTAGATTTATATCAAACTGATTTTAACTTATCTCACAGGCGGTGCTTCACTTTTTCTGGCATCGTGACTTATCGAAAGAACGACAGAAAAACTTACTTCATATTTGAAAAGATATTCACAAAGGTACCCATAGAAATAGCTCAAGCCATAAGCGCCCCAACAAAATGGCCCAATACAAAACAACCCAAATTCAAATACTGAATAACATTAAAAAACATTTTGTAGGGGATATTTTGGTAAGTACTATTTTGTCGGGACTCTTAGGGCTTGAGCTATTTTGACGGGTGAGCTATTTCTCCGTAACAAAACTAGCTATTTGAAATTTCTTCCTCCAAAATGAGGAGAGGCATGATAGTCCTGCTGGCTGTTATCTGTAACATACCCTTATTTCAGCATTATTTTTATTATACAGAAAGAAATTCGCTAAATGAATGCTGGAATAAATTTAAGGCATCAAAATAACCAATATAACAGCTATTGAAAACCAGAGGGAGTGGTCTCCCCTAAACTTTCTCGTATACTTTCCCAAAAAGGTGCTGTTTCCCTTCCCCCCGCGTGGATAAAAAAATTTGAACCTACTGTAACCCAGAATCCAATGACTATCAGAAGGTTCCCATTGTAGATTATAGTGATTGTAAAATATCTACGTAAAGAATCAAATTCAAAGGGATGCGTAGCGATTAGATGCGAACCGAATTTCCACTCTTACCGTCTCAAGGACAAAATGGCGTAATCCTTCCTTTATAATCAATACATTGAACAATGATGTATACGCTGCAAAATATTTAAATACAGTTCAAATTCTTTAAGAGGGTAATTCCTTCATAACATGTTTGATAAAGATCAATTACGAATTACAATCAAAATTAAATAGGATGTATAGAACCATCATAGCATACTTATAGGAAAATGTAGTTCATACAAGCTAGAATAATAAAAGACGCCAAATAAACTTCCCTCGCAAGTTAACCAAAGTTAGAACCACACGTGGTTTGAAGGATCAAAACAAATAAAATCCTCTGCGCATTTTTTTGCGCAACAGGACCTAGCGAGACGCCCTATATGCTTGCTTCCTTACTAAATCTCGCCGCCAGAATTGTTTTTTGGCAAACTGGCAAGTTTTCGGAGTGTCCCTTCTTTGCACAGGCATAACCAGAACGCATGCGCATGGATTTGAACAAGTACGCGATTATACAGGCCGACAGACAGTCAACCCTTTCACGGATTTGGCCCAAAATTTTATGTGGACCTACATTCATGACGATAAAACTGTGTACTAAATTTTATCCATCTAGCTATTCAAGTTTTTGAGTTATAGTGTTCACATGACTTCGGACATACAGACAGACTTCCCGTTGACGGATTTTGTCCAAAATTTGATAGAAACCTACAAATTATGTTTAAAGACCACATACCAAATTTCATCCCCGTAGCTCTAATAGTTTTCGAGTTATCGTGTTCACAGACACACAGACAGACATAATTCCAAAATTGTGTTTTTCGGAATCAGGGAGGTCTAAAACGTGGAGATTCGTCAAAATCTCGAGTTCGAATTTTTTGACGATTACAATACTTTCTCTTTGTATACTTCGTACACGAGAAAGTAAAAAAATGAAACGATAAACAATGCTTCTGGCACTCTTTTCACTTTGACTCCTTTTCAAAAGGAAAACGTTTCAGGGTTCCATTTCTGTCAAATTTTTTTTCACCATCCCAAAGTAGGAGGATAAATAAGAGAATGAAGTAAAAGTTAAAAACTCTTAAAACAAAATGCAATTGAAAATCCCTCTTTAAGTAAATTCAAATTATTTTTTTCAATCACGGTGATTTTCTGAAACGTTTTCCCTTCAAATATTGAAGAATCTGAAACAAGATTATGTGAGAATTTTCCTGATCCTACTTGGAGGGGAGGTCACGATCCAGAATGTAAGAAGATCTGCGCTAAAGCATTCATTTCTAAGAAACAATTCCTGCAAGGAATAAACAGAAGAATCCTTTTATGTGATATTTGAAAGCCGAAGATAAAAGGTTGTTACAACGGAGAAGCTGATATTTATTTAGTTTTCATGTATGTAAGATTATTACTTTTTAAAATTCACCTGCACAAAGCAAATTTATTAATATTACTAAGAAGCTCCTTTATATCTCAATCTAATATAAATTATCACAGAAGCTTCTGAAGAAAAAAGTCATTTCCACACATTTTCGAATAAAGATTGATTTGAGTCGATATCTAAAATTAAAAAAAGACTAAAATATGCTACAAATATTTTGCCAAACTAAATAACACTTTGCGTAAGATTTCTTCATTCTTAAATGTGTTTTCCGCATTAAATATTTTTGTATAAATTCAGCAATAACAATTGTACATCAGAAAGAAACAATACTTTATGATCATAAAGCACTAGGTTTGTTAATCTTCATTTAAAAGAGAGCTGTAATAAAATGATGAAAATGCAGAATTCATTTAATCAGAAGTTTGTTCAAAAAATATAACTGATCATATGTTACCTTATTTTCAGTTTGCTAAAATGTGTTGTTAATAATGGGTTCAAAGTACATTCATGTGTTACCATTCAACTGTCTTTTTAAGTCAAAAACACTCGATAAACGTCATTTGTTGGTTTTTCATTCATAGCATCGAATAATGAAACTATGAATCAAATTATTGAATATCATAATAAAAATGATTGGTTGAGAAAATAGGTATTACCAAAGTTGAACAATCCTAAAAATAATTAATGTGTAGATTGAACGTGTTAATACCCGAGATAATTATCGACTTCTCCCGCAAGGGTAGTACTAAAATCCCATTCCCTTGAAAGATTTGTATCCTCGTAGATTATACTAATTGGGGGTTTTCTTTCTATTTTACACGAAGAGGTGAGTAATATCTCTCAGATAGAACCAGCAACAGCAATGACGGGCATTCATAAAGATATTTTTGAACATATTCATAGCCATAGCAAACTCTAAAAATTAAACTCATGCACCAAGCAACAAAATACGTTGGCTTGAGCTCTGTCCCCACAGTTCTGTCGTTATCTACTCCCCTGCTTTTTATATCTCTGGATAAAGTAATTATTGCCTTTACTCAACTCGCCATTCACGCATATTTTCCAGAACAAAAAACATCTGATCACTTGTAGCCCAATATACGCGTCCCTAAAAAGAAACATATGTCCACATACAAAACAAACTCAATAAGTACTGGTAGCAGGAACCCCATACTCCATTATCAATTTTTATAGAAACATTCTTTTATTTCAAGAAGGGCCTGTAACGTCCGGCATTTATGCTTAACAAAACATTAATAGCTCTGTTAAATTTGAACATAATTTATTGATAATTCTTCTGGAGTAAATACAGAGTTATAAACAAATATCAAAATTCTAGGTTATTAATAATATAATAAATTAAGCCCCAAGGCGGGGTGTCCATTCACTGATAAAATAATTGGCGGGTTTCGCTAAATTGTCCAAATCGGATCTTCGTGGAATGCGACCACCAGTTTTGGCTGCCGGGATGTCATCTACTCTTTAGTTGCTCAGTCCCGACCTTATATCGCTACAGAGAAGAAAACCCCTTTGCGTTCCCACGGGAACACACTTGTCAGCACAAAAGCCACCTGTTTAGGATTGTTGCCTACGGTGCAATCGGTAGATGAAAGTTCGGTAATGAAAGGCAGTAGCCCGTCAATAGAGGGGGGTGAGGATTCCAGGTGCTTGAAGGACCGTCAGCATGAAAGGTAAGGGCAGGTGTCTATTGTTCAGATGAATCTCAAAGGGACCAGCGCCTGGGAACGCACACACCCAGTCTTAAATCAATGTCAGCTGTCGAAGGAGGGCATACGTCACAGCTTCCTCCACCCTTTGGGGAAACTTTCCACGCAGTAAGAAAAGTTTAAATTTTCGTTCATCACTTTGGATGAAGCACCATTTCTGCATTCCAGAACCAAACTGTGACTTACTTGAAGCACTGCATTATTTTCTTGACCTTTCAAAAACCCTACATTAATCTTAACTATATGCAAATATAATCATTTAAATAATTGTCTCCCCCTCTGATTAACGATAGGTTTGTGAAGTACACAACACCCATGCAATTAAAACACATAAATCAATTAAACACCCGGTAAGAAGAGAATTTCATGCTCCAATTTCAAGTTTTTAGCTTTTCAAAACAAACACATAACAAATTATTAATTTATGAATACTGTGATCATTTCATCATGAAATTCTCTAAATAGGAGTCTTAGTAAAACACATTTTATTTCCTTGAAATATACGCATAAAACAGTAGTAAATATTAATCAAAATAAAGTAAATAAAAGTAACAATTTTATCCTTCTACTGAATTAGATATATACAAGCAACTTTTTGGACCCAACATTTAGTCCGCTACAACCAATCTGCTGAGACTGTCAGCATTTTGATGATTTTTTCCAGGCCGATGAATTATTTTAAAATTATAAGATTGCAATGCCAACGCCCAGCGCATCAGTCAAGGATTTGAACTGGAATTCGATTTCAGCCAGACCAAAGGGTTGTGGTCAGTCATTATCGTAAAATTTTAGCCGTCTAGATAATAATGTAACCTTTTAATGACAAATATGATACTAGCACATTCTTTCTCTGTGGTGCAATACTTTCTCTCGACATTCGAGAATTTTTTGCTTAGATACAAAATCGGATGCTCTTCCTTATCCTCATTCAGCTGCGAGAGCACGACACCCATACCCACATCAGAAGAGTCGGTTTGAACAATGAATTCCCTATTAAAATTTGGAGAATATAAAACAGGCTTCTCTATCAGTTTCCCTTTTAATTCCTGGAAAGCCTCTTCACAAGCTGCCGTCCAATCTATGTCACCCTTTTTTGCCTTCCCTTTCAAAGTATCGGTAAGTGGTACAGCTATCACTTAATACAACGGAATATATCGGCTATAATACCCTACCAAGCCTAAAAACGCCCGCACTTGAGTTTTTGTTCTTGGAGTAGGGAAAGTCTGGATACTTTGAATTTTGGCTTCTGTCGGGGAACGAAAACCATTTCCTACAACATGCCCAAGGTACTTCACGTGATCTTGTGCAAATTTGCACTTGGTTGGTTTAATTGTTAATTTCCCCTTGGCTATGAGTTCTAATACACGATCCAAGTGTTTTAAATGCCCCTCCTAAGTCTCCGAGAAGATCGCAATGTCGTCTAGGTAGGGAACGGCAAATTCTTCGCAACCTCCCAGTAGTTCTGCCACTAACCTACTGAAGAAATACGGCGCATTTTCTAGCCCAAACCTCACACGGAGGGGGCGATAAGTTCCAAAACTGGTGCAAAACGCAGCTAACTCCTGAGCATTTTCACCCAAAGGAATCTGCCAGTAAGCTTCTGCGAAATCTAAAACGGTGATGCATCGAGCACCCGCCACGCGTTCAGCACGTTCTTCTATATTCGGAAGGGGGGAAAATTCTGTTCGAGTTACTTCATTTAAACGACGGTAATCGACGCAGGGTCTCGTATTTTTTCCTGAGGCTTCGACGAGAATCATCGGAGAAGTGTAGTCCGATTCCCCTACTTCTACAATCTTCAGATCTAACATTCGCTGTACTTCCGTTTTCAAAATTTCGTTCTGCCTATGCGACGAACGATATGGTTTTGACCTCACCGGCTTATCGTTGATAAGTTGGGTATCATGGGTTACTAAATTAGTTAAACCTGGTTCGTTTAAAAAACTAGTAGAATACTTGCCTAACAATTGCCTTAACTGATCGATTTGATCCGGTTCTAGCCGTTCACTTAAAACACTCGACTCAGTGATTTCTTGAAAGTCGTATATACAGTGACCTCTCACTTATACGCGCTCTCTTTTATGAGCGTTTTTCACTTATGCGTGTTTTTTTCGCGGTCCTGGCCGGGGATATAGGAAAACAATGATAACTCTTATTCATTTATGCGCCACACTAAAAAAGCACCTCTCACTTATGCGCGTCGCAAAATTTTCTTAGTTCAAAAAGTGTTATTTTTTTTTCAGCAGAACAAAAATCCTTTTTTGCTCCACTTCTAGGAATGCGTTCCCTTGCCCTCCTCCTATTGTTCAGATTCCAGGAACACATTCCTCTACCTTATACACAGGGGTGCAAGTGGGGGTTCTTGTGATTGACGTCAGTAAAAGTAGCATCTATACAGCAGACAATTAGAGAGGTTAGTACGGTACGTACCAAATGGCATTGATAGCTAACGAAAGAACCAACATTGTAGTTTTGGTTAGATGGATGCGTTTTAAAATGGAGGGAAATTGGAGACATTGCAGTTGAAATAAATGGTGATGAAGAAGAGGACAGCGATGTTGAAAAAGATGCGGCAAAAGTTCCCCCAACTCAAACAGTAGCGTTAGAAGCATTAGAAACTGACTATTTTCAGTTCAATTCCGGAAGTGAAGGAAATTTTTCAAGTCTTGATGAACTTGAAAAGACTCTTTTTGAAAATTCACGAAAACAAAAACAATCTTCGATTGTAAATTCTTTTGTGAGAGGGTAGTAGGAGTAAAACAAAATTTGGGTATATAAGCATTTCCATTTTCTTTGTGTTCTTAAAAAATAATTAACGGAAGTTATACACGTATTTGTATTTTGAAATTAATCTTATTTACATTTTCATTAGTATATACGTAATAGTAATTAACAATATATGTACACTGTATTTATGTTTCACTTTTAAGCTCCCTTTTGTGATTTTTCACTTAAGCGCGTTTTTTTTTTCGCTGTCCCCTGCGCCCGCGCATAAATGAGAGATCACTGTATTTGGATTCGGCCCAATGAACGGGAAATCCAAATCATTATTTATCTGCGTAGCATCCCACATTTCCAGTTCTACCAAATTGACTGCTTCTGGCCTTTTATGATACAGCTTCAACATATTAATATGATAAATTTGAGACCTTTCCCATTTCCCAGGAATCTCTACCGCGGAATTAGTTTCCGAAATCTTGTTTTGAATCGTACCCGGGCCCATCCATTGTATTCCAAATTTATTTCCCCTACCCGTGGCCAGTACCAAAACCAAGTCTCCTTCTTTAAACTCTCGCTTCACGGCATTTTTATCATATCACTTTTTTCGCTTTATTTGAAGCTCCTCCATTTGCTTCACTGCTATTTCCTAACACCGTTTTAGTCGATTTATCAGTTGGAATACGTATTCAGTCACAGGGCTTTCATCCTCCTCCGGTTCAAACCATTTCTCAAATAATACGGTTTCTGGAGTTCTGAGATTTTTCCCAAAAACTAACTCGAAGGGAGAGAACCCAATGCTTTCGTGGGTGACTGTCCGTAACGCGAGCAGTGCTGAGGGAAGATTTTTCTCCCATTCTTCCCCTGCTTCGCTTTACCGTGTGGTGAAAACACTCAACAGGATTGGACTGGACTGGGGATGGTATACCGAACTGTGACAGATTTTTATGCCAAACCGTTCAAAAAATTCGCTCGTTAGCGCGCTAGTAAAAGATGTGCCCTGATCAGTCTGTACTTCTCGGGGAAACCCGATTCTACTGAATGTATTCAACAAAGCATCAGTGACTGATACAGAATTTATATCCGCCACCGGAATAGCCTCAGGATATTTAGAAGTTAGACAAATAGCAGTAATTAAATACCGATTTCCTTTTGGGGTTTCCGGCAGAGATCCGCATGCATCGATATTTATTTTTGAAAATACCTCTTGAATTACAGAGACTAATTTTAGCGGAGCTTTCTTTTTATCATTAGGTTTGCCTGCCCGTTGGCATTCATAGCATGTCCGAACATATTGTTCAATGTCCTGATAACAGCCAGGCCAATAAAAATACCTGGATAACTAATCTTTAGTTTTGGTACTCCCCAAATGCGCAGACGTACCTTCGTGACATAGGGATTTTATTCCCTCTCTCAGCCCTTCCGGAATCACTAACAACTTTTTATATTTCCAAGCCTGTCATTCTGAATTTTTACCAAATTTTCATCCTCTATATGATACCTATTTTTCTCTCTTGTCTAATTCTGATTTGCCACTATTTAAGTCCCTTAAGTTCCGAACTGTCATGTTGAGCCCTCTTAAATTCTTCCCTATTAATTTCTAGTAAGGTCAGTTCCGCTGATTCGTTATTCAAATCAGGAATTTTTATTACCTCAGTGTCAGGTTCAAGTTGAAAGGCATTTTCTGTTTTATTTAATCCACTCTCTTCCACTATTATTTCCGAAGAGTCCGATTCCTTCTCTGCTATTTCTTTCTCCACTGCCCTCGTTTGCGAACGCGTTTCGACCGCGTTTATAGGTTCAATTCCGGTAATTTTACCCACTTTCTTTTCCTCAATCAAAACTGCAGTTTTGTTACCTAAAATATAGCTCCCTTGATCTAAACTGTCAGCAAAGACGGCTGCCTTTGTTCTCACTTTTCCGAATTCCCCGGATATTTCTACAATGGCTAGAGGCAACGAAATATAATGCTCATCTAACGGTTGCTTTACCCATATGTTTTCCCCACAATAAAATTCTTGCTTTACATATCTCCTTGATACTAGATCTATCGTGCTTCCAGAATCGCGTAAGAATTCTATCTCTATGCCATTTACCAAACCTCGCTTTACGTAAGGGTCTAAAAACGGATTAATGTCCCTCTCTTTAACATGATTAACTGGCTCGACCTTTTCGCTTCGTTGTTTCTCAAGATGCCGACATTGGGGCCTTAAATGCCCGGGTTCATTACATTCGAAACATTTGAGAGCTCTGCGTCGTTCGAACATATCTGGTAATCTGCTACGTGAATTTTTTTCTTCGAGATGTTCTTCTCTGGTGTGGGTTAAGCGGGACGTGTTTCCGGTTTTATTTGATTGCTTATTAATCATAGGAGGATGCGGTTTCTCTCTACAGTACCATTTCTCAAATGGTTTTTTCTTCGGTTTTCTGACCATTTCATAATTATCAAGCATATCTTCTAAAGTTAAGATGATTTTATCATTGTCCATTCATCAGCGAAATGTTCTTTAACCTCCCCACTTACTCTCTTTTTCATCTGATCTGCTATCATTAAATCTTTTAGAGCCTCAAAATCGTCTACCTCCATCCCTTTTAGCCATTCCTCTAAATAATTTTATGCTTCAGAAACAAAATCCCTCCAAGTACCCTCAGCTTTTTCCTAATGGTGGGCAAATTTTTATCTAAATACCTCTGAACTTAGCTTAAATCGCTTTAACAATGACTTCTTAATGTGCTCGTAATTTTCAGCCTGTTCTTCCGGTTCTCGGGCAAGGACCTAAACAATATCCGCAGGCAAATATCCCATCAGATGGCTTACTCAATCTGACTGATTTATATTAAACCTCTTCATGTAACGCTCAAAAATCACGAGATATAAACTTATGTTGGTTTCCCCGGAATTAAATTTCGGGATTAATTTTTGGATATCCGGCTGATATTTATAAGGATTACTCTGCCCTGCCACATTTCGGTTTAACGCCTGATTCGAAAGTGAATTTGCCCTTTCTCCCTCTATTCTAGTCTCTACTATTATAGTTAGGATATCGCTCGTGAGCTCTTCTTCATAGTTCTCACTATTTAAAATTAGGTTCCTTAGTTCCGTTAATTTCATATTTGGACTGGCGGGCAATTTCAACTCTTCAGCTAAGTTTAGCAAATCAGCCTGTCTAACACCTTTTAATAAGTAAGCCATGATTAACAGTAACTAAACTTATTCTCTTATAGACATTCAATAAAATACACCAAATTCTACAATATTTACCAAATTTCAGATATATAATACATATACCGAAAATATAAAATACACTTTTCCAGAAATTACTCTAGTTTAGTGAACCAAAATTATTTTATCTGAATTATCAATTTATAATCAAACTCGATAAGTCACAGTTTGTCAAAACAAAGATACTAACCCCTTTGAAGTCAACTTTAACACTCAGTAGAAAATTCCACAGACATCCTTCGACGTAAAACAGGATCACAACAACTATGGCACTATGATGAAAATCAACACACAATCCGTAGCATAACCTGGAGCACGAAGATTGTAATGCAGGATGTCGCCCGCTCAGTTAGAATATGAACACAACGTACGTCTCACAGGAAGAAAACTCAAACGGTTGCACCTTTAAAACTCTTCTTTCTACTGCCTAGTTTAGGCGCTTGAAGAACCAAATGATTATCCGTGCAAGTTTTGCACTCAACAGAACAATAGTTCCATGCAGTCTGCATTTAAAAGTTTGAGCATAGTTTAGGACTTAAATCATCCGTGGTACGGGGAAAAAACCGTCAGTGAATGGACTCTTATCGTCCGCTGCCACCAAATTAGCTGTAACGTCTGGCAGTTATGCTTAAAAGAACATTAACAGCTACGTTAAATTTTAACATAATTTATTGATAATTCTTCTGGAGTAAATATAGAGTTATAAACAAATATCAAAATTCTAGGTTATTAATAATATAATAAATTAAGCCCCAAGGCGGGGTGTCCATTCACTGATAAAATAATTAGCGGGTTTCGCTAAATTGTCCAAATCGGACCTTCGTGGAATGCGACCACCAGCTTTGGCTGTCGGGATGTCATCTCCTCTTTAGTTGCTCAGTCCCGATCTTATATCGCAAGAGAGAAGAAAACCACTTTGCGTTCTCACGGGAACACACTTGTCAGCACAAAAGCCACCTGTTTAGGAATATTGCCTATGGTGCAATCGGTAGATGAAAATTCGGTAATGAAAGGCAGTAGCCCGTCAATAGAGGGGGTTGAGGATTCCAGGTGCTTGAAGGACCGTCAGCATGAAAGGTAAGGGCAGGTGTTTATTTTTCATATGAATCTCAAAGTGACCAGCGCCTGGGAACGCACACACCTAGTCTTAAATCAATGTCAGATGTCGGAGGAGGGCATACGTCACGGGCCGTATGAAAAAGGGCGGCGCACAGTTCATTATTCCCTATGTATCTGGCTTTGAAGATGTGGAATAAACATTACTCTACCTTTCGCGCATGCGCAGTAAAAAATTATTTACTACAAATGCTTATATCTTCTTTTATTATCAATGTATTTATTTAAAATTTTAATACAATGCTTCTCTAGCATATTGTCAAATATAAGTTTCGTATTATTCCAAGGAAAATTGTGCAAGTTATAAGCAAAAAACATACGGAAAAATTTGGGATTTTTTAAAGAAACCTTTATATTTTCCCGTATATTAGAATGTGATTACAAAATTATTTAAGAGTATTTATCAATATAAAGTAACTCAAAAGTCAACTCAATGATTTTAAATTAAAAAAGTGTGAAAAATAATTTTGGCCAGGATTTTGGGTGACAAATACTCCACTGTGCGGTGGTTAAATTAATGTTCTTTTTCCTATACTTGGCATTTTTCTTTGCTACCATCTATTCTACTTCAGGAGAAATATTGTACACAGAGCGGAATTTATCTTCAGGAGAAATATTGGATCTTACAGGAAACTTATTTCTGATCATTAGTGTAAATAAGTGCTCGAACCGAAATCGAAAATTTTAGAGACTTTCTCAAGTCCCTCTGAAATTCAAGAACTCCAATTTCACCGAATCGAAAAAAATCGAAAAATTCCCGATATTAAATCTGTAATCTTTGTTCTAAATTCAGTTCTGGGCATTTAACTTAGGTAAGAGACATTACAAACCAGCGAAAGTTTCGCAAAACTCGACTTTCTGATATATTTACACCAATATAGCACCTTTTCCGTTTCTCCTTATAAGAATCTGCACCCCCGAAGTGCATCATGGGAGCGCAAAGTCCGCAAGCGGGAGTGTCCTCCCCCCTCCCGACTTTTGCATATAGTGACACTACATAGCGCGTTTTGTGCGCTGCATGAAGCTGGATATTCACAAGGGCAGCGCTCCAGTACATTTGGAGCAAGGAGCTAGTCCATTTTCCAATTTTCAGGCCATCCATTTAGATGGGTCATTCACGAGTCGGACCGCGGAAATCGCAAACCCATCCCCTACGGTTACTCTGATCTCCTGGGGCTACTACGCCTACTCCTCCTTCCGCTTTCAAAATGGATTCCTCCGCCCTGACTTCCCCAGACTGACTCCCACCCACCTTCCCCTTCTCATTTTGTGGTTTTCGCTTTTGTGAGAGAGGCTCAGTCTCCCCTTACCCACTATCGTGTTTCTCTTTTATGGCCTAGTGCGCCGAATGAATATCCAAACCGGATGAAAATCCAAGCACTTCGACTACACCGCGCCAATTCTCATCGGATTCTGCCATTGACGTGGGTTTTTTGGCACGATGTACGCCAAATGGAGTGACACGGCGTGATTGTGAATGTTCTGCTTAATGAAGAAAGCAGAGTATTCATTTTGGGTGCCTTTTCGACCGATTAGATCCAAAATGTGATACAGACAATTTTGGTCACGAAACCACATACTAAAATTCATTCATCTATATCGTTGTATTTTTAGTTATGGAGTTCACATACACGCGATTAGCCAGATCGACAGTGATCAGCCTTTTCACAGATTTGTCCAAAATTTGATACACATCTACAATTCTGATGATAAAACTATGTACCAAATTTTTTCAGTCTTGATCTTTAGTTTTTTTTTTTTTATTAATCGTATTCACATGAACGCAGACAGATTTCTCGTTGATGGGTTTCGTCCACAATTTTATAGAAATCTACAAATTTGATGGTAAAACCACATACCAGATTTCATCTCTCTATCTCGCTGCGTTTTGAGTTATCATGTTCATAGATAGACACATCTGATATAATTCCAAAAATGTGTTTGTTTGTTTTTTTTTAACCATGGAGGTCTAAAACGTGAGGGCTCATCAGATTGTCGAGGTCGAATTTTTTGAAGATTACGATACTTTCTCTTTGCATACTTCGTTTTTATACGAGAAAGTAAAAAGCAGCATGACTAGCAATATGCCTTTGACGATGTTATTAACCCTTAAATGCCCGATTTTTTAAAAACTGATTTTAAAATGTTTTTTGGCTTTCATTTCTTGAATAAAACATGGAAAAATACTTTTAAAAAAATCCAATTTTGTTTTTATGGTTTTTGGGTAAAAAACAGTTTGATATCCATCAATAACACTGGGCTTTAATTGGAAAAAAATCTCCTTGAGAAAATTCTATAATACCAAACATAGATGAATTTTAAGAACTAATAATATGGACAATGAATTTTCTTCAACATTGTAGAATAAAATATGGTATTCTAAAACGTACAAACAAAACAAAAAAGATGCAGCCTCAAGTGAAAATCATCAGTTTATTTTTTTATCAGCACTCAGGCTGCCATGTTGCAAGTTTATTTTATATCATTTTCAGCATGTATTCTATTGGCAACAGAAGGCACTAGAGCTTCAGTCTTATTCTCAAGATTTTAGAAGACAAAATTGATTATGTTGCTGAAAGGCAACGCTGGGTATTTTAAGGGTTAATAATTATGTATCTTTAAAAAATTTTAAAGTAATCCTAAACTACAATTTTTTTATTAAAACATGTGACCCAACTATTGTAATATATGAGGACCACGAGTTTCACAAGCTTGATTTAAAACTACAACTCGAATCACTCAATCACAATGTTTTCGTGCGATTTTTATTGATTATGAAGATCCCATACAGAAGCCGTTTCAATCAATCAATCAATTCTCATTTATACTTACCATAGCCTTTTCAAAAATTATGCTGGTGGTGAAGGGAGACGTTATAGGAGTACGGAAGTTTTAATTTCCTTCTCCCCACACAAAAATATATGCATTCGAAACCGTTAATCAGAAAAAAATAAACCTTGCATATCGAAACTTTTTCAGGAAATTTATTATTTTCATATAAATACATACATTATTTCCTTCGAATTTATAGTTTTATAGCCTGAGTTAATCCATTAAGTAGTTATAGCGCGACGTTAATGCAGCAAATATTAGATATTAGTTTACAAGCTAGGTATTGATTTTCTTTCATCCACTAAACGCATCTCGTGCTGCCATCTAACAAACGTGAAGAAAACTTAAAAATAAGATGATGATTCCTTTTCTTCATTACAAGCAAATTTATTTATAAAGGCGTCTCTCGTATTGACCAAAGCGATAGCATATATACAATTAATATAATCCATTTTATAATGTTAATTTATTAGTATTGAAACTTCTAATTTGAAATAAATTTCCACCTAAGAATTTTGATGACCGTTTTCATAAACGTTTCCAGAAAGATGTTTTCTAAAGATTCAAGACTAGCGTAAGAGTTGTATGAAAAAAAAATCTATAAATAATTTTAGGGGTTTTAATTTGTTGCTCGAGGCAATAACTATCTTTTTTATCAAGAAATAAAACCTTAGAATCAGGTGCAAAATGAAAGAAGAACAGAAGAATCATTTGGCCCAGGTGTTGATAAGGAACCAGAATTGATTGAACACATTACATCAAATCAACCCCAGGGTATACTTGATATGTTTCTATTCGAAAACAACCCGATGTTCATTAATTTAAGTTTAGATTTTTGTTCAAAATTCTGTAAACTGTAAACGGAAGGATGCTGCAACTACGAATACATTACGCATTTCTCACTCACACCCCAAGTAGCACACTATATTGCTCAATATTGTAAAATTGGAAAAATCAATATTGTACAATATTGATTTACAATATTGTGACAAAGTAAAATGTAAGACTTTTCCCATATTGCTCAATATTGGGTTACAATATTGTTCAACGTAGTTCCCAATATTGTACAACGTAGGTTCCCAATATTATACAACGTTGTTTCCCGATATTATACAACATAGTTCCCAATATTGTACTACGTATTTTCCTAATACTATTTGTATTTAATTTATACTTTTTTTTTACCTGCAGTTGCTACCATTATGTTTGAAACTATGTTCCAAAAAAGTTACTTTTACCTAAACAAAAAAATCATTTTTTCCTTACCTTTCAGATTATTCAACGAAAAAGAATAGCTGAAATCTGAAACATCACACTAAATTAGTTTAACTCCAATTTGCTCTCCGAGTTTAATCATGAAGGTAGTGATCTAGATTTCCAAAATATTTAAACATACTGAAACAAGGAAATGTTTATTTGATCGAAGCTTTCGTTTAATGATTATTGTATCTTACTCTCATTGTCAAGGCCTAAATTTTACTTTGAGCTGCCTTTAAATGATTTTTGTAAAGATCTACCAAAAACTGCGCAAATCTGCCAAACTGAAAGCCCTAAATTAGTATGTATTGTTTAATACTGTAAGTTCATTGCAGAAAAAAGGTTATAAAAAAATTGGGGGAAATTTTTATTTATCTCTGAATAATATTTTTTAATGAATTTTAAAAAATGTAGTTTGCTAATGTAAAATTCAATTTGATAAATAGTTCGATTCCAAAAATTAAATTGATAAATATTTTAGTACTTCATACACTTTAAAAAATGCACTTAAGAATAAAACTATTGCATTAATTATCTTAGACTACTTAAAAAAGCAGTTTAGACTTAGATTGATTTCCATAGACAAGAGATCAATTTTATTAAATGAATTTCAGTTTTTAAAAGTTTCAATTTCAAATATTAACATTGAATTCAAATTTGGTTCTGAAGTTGTTAAAAATTAAAATTTTCCCGGAAAAAATGCGCGTACTCCCGAAATGAAACTTACAAGCTAATAGGAATTTCAATTCACAAAACTTCTCTTAGATGTCAACAGACCAAGATTGCCAAAAGATTTAAAAGAAAATATATAGGTGAGCAGAGTGTAGTATCTTTAAAAATATGTTTATGCTAAAGAGAAAAATTAATTGGATTCTAAATATTCTTTTTTAAAAAGTCAGTTTAAGATCATTAAATATTATTTAAAAAAATCTATAAACTTTCACATTT
Organism: Araneus ventricosus; assembly: GCA_013235015.1. Classification (NCBI taxonomy): domain Eukaryota; kingdom Metazoa; phylum Arthropoda; class Arachnida; order Araneae; family Araneidae; genus Araneus; species Araneus ventricosus. The sequence continues at coordinate 1,108,444 of BGPR01000005.1, forward strand.
AAAGCTATGTTAAAAAAAAGAAAATTGTAAGTAATACTTGATAAAAAAAAAAAAAACACATATAGATATAAAATTCATTTTATTATTTCAATAGTATAAAAAATGTTACATTTAACTCTATGAAAAGCTAGCATAATTTATCAATATTTTCTGCACATTCAGAAGTTTTTTTGTTGAGTATCGATCCTTCCCAGTCACAAGCTGAGGCCAAAACACGACCAAATTTTTCAGCTAGTTCTTCTCTTCCAGCTTCTTTGAACTTTAAAGCTGCGGCAGCTGTAAAAAGACATAAAAAAAGCCATAAGTTCCAAAATGTTGGATATTAAGTCTATTTTTGACTCATGCATTATGTATGGTTTTCCATATTTATTTCTAGAGATAAAAGGATGATTTAATGTCTTTTAGTTTCTTTCAGTTATTAACCAATCACTAACTCCCATTAGAATTATTAGCAGTAACTGATTTTCTTCACCTTTACTTTCAAGGGATTTTTCAAATAGAAATGGAAAATTTTTGTATATTGGAAACTACTCATGTTGTATAAGTTACCATTAATACATTTTTCATTGTATGTTTAAAATAGAATATTAAAATTCCAGCACATATATCCATTTTTAATGCTACCTATCAAAGGAACAAATAAAGTAATCAACTGAAACAGAATTAGTGAACATCATGACATCTTCACTTTAATAAGCTATTTTCTTATCATAATGCTTTTGATGCTGATTCCTTAAATTTCTCCAGCATATCTACAATAAGATTATGAAAGTCAGTACCCTATGTACCTTAAAAAAAAAATCATATATATTTTAAATTAAATCTCCATTTCAAGGCCTTTCCAACGATATAAGTCTTTCTTCTCCTCGTCTTAGAAGTTAGTCAAAATAAACGTTATAAAATGTAAACAGCCCTTTAACCCACACCCTCATTTGCAGAGCCTCGTGTTATTTTATTTTTTTTCAGCCATGCTTATCGATCTTTTTATTGTCCTTCTTTACCCAAGTCTTCTTTGATCTTTTATTGTGTTACATTACAAAGTTTATCATCCTTTTTTTGCTTTCTTCCATCTAATGATCTAATATGAAGTTTTACTTAATTCTAAATTATCTAATAGATTATTTTAACTATGCTACGATAACAAAAAGTTTGCAAAAAAAAGAAAAAAACCTATTCCAAAGGTTCTGAAAAATTGTCAAAGGCCACTATTTGAAATAGTATGGACATGTAATTGTTGATATACATAACGACTTCTTGTGCAAAAGAAGGGAAGATTACCATTAATCACAGTCTTCTGTCTTATAAAGTCATTATTAATGTGTTTATAAAGTCGTTATTAATCATAAATAGATATTCTTGTACATGTGTTGGAAGATTTTGTTTGTAAATTATTATGAGTATTTTTCATACTCATGAATTTAGTTCTCAAAATATTATGAAGAAACTAAATGGTCCGAGTTAACACTAGTCAAGTACCTATGTACCTTGGTATGAGTAAGTTTTGTTTTTGAAACTATTAGAAAATTTTGAACTATGTTTTTGAAACTGCATGTAACTTTTTCTCAAATCTGCAATATATTTACATTTGAAACTTTTACCACATATTATGTTATATATATTATATACTAAAGTGAGATTTTTGTGATATTCCAATATTTCTTAATACAGCTCATTTTGTTCACAGTGACATCAAAATTCACAGCGACTTTCAGCAAAAATTAAAATAAAAACAATTATTATTTCTGTAAAGCATAACTTTAGTATACAGATAAATGTTTACTTAATATGCAGAAAATATTTCACACTTGTATCTTTAATACATTTTCATAAAAAGGTAGATGCATTTACACAATTTAACATTGTCGATGTAGAGGGAACCTAAGGTAAATAATATTATAGTATTTGCAAAGAAAAATAATTGTAAAACAATGTAATTTATAAATATGATAAAAACAGAAGGTTATTAAATTACAAATACAAACAAATTATGTATGGCTATGTTGCCCTGAACCATAGCTTGAAATTAGAAAATACTATCAAAAATTGCTTGAGAATTTATCTTTTATTGCTGATCGTATTGTAAATATGTATTTAATAAATTTTAGGCTATACATTATTATTGTTAAAGCAAATAAAAAAAACTTACTAAGAATTGCGTTATAAACTTCTTCTACATGTTCAAAATGCTTTTTTTCCTTTTCGGCCCAGGCGACTATATTGCAGAGCAACACTTTTGCTAAGCACTTTTTTAGAAACACACAAAATGAAAGCAGCCAAAGGAAACTCCATAAAGGTAACGAGCCTGAAAAAAACAATGATATATTTGCATTTTTTCATATTTGATGTTTTCTTAAATATTAAAGGTTATTCTTTTATTGAAAAAAATTACATTAAATTACACTAAAAGAAAATCCCAAATGGCCCATTCTGGAATTGAAATAATACAATTTTACTAAGAGTTCATGATGAATGCCTCACCAACTGAGTTATCCAATAATAGAATTTTAAATGAAACAATCACCATCACAACTTTTCTTTAAAAAATAATATGCATAGCTTATAATTTTTTTTCCTTACCAAAGCAGCAGTCAAAGATTTTTCTCATCTTAGATTGGAGTTTAACTGTATTAGATCACTGTCTGTTTCAACTGGAATTGAAATACCAGTTGGTAACGTGAAATTGTTCACAGGCCCCTCTTGATTGCACATTTCAGAAAGCTGACTCTGAATTTTGATTTGCTCAGCTTTTATAACTTTGATGTCTTTTTGAATGCTCTCTAAGCACTTGAAAACTCTGTTGACTAAATTAGAAAACAAATATTGAACATATTTATATAGCAAAATACGAATAGGAAGATATAAATACTGGTACAAAAATGTAAAATTCAATAGTAAGATCTATAAAAATTCAAATATCCAGAATATACCATTTTTAATTAATTTGCAAAGAATCTAAAAAGATAGGCCTCTGAAAATCAAGTTATATAATGTTAAATAGTATGTAAAATTTGAGAGTATTATGTGGTGAAGTAACAAAAACTAAACTTACACATAGCAAGCATTGTATTTCCCTCTGGAGAAGTTGACAGTGGCACTTTTTTGGCACTAATTAAGGATACTAAAAAGAGAAATTAATCTGTTTAAATTGATTTTTTTAGTAATTTCACATACAGTAATGCAAACAACATACAAATAAATGGATCTTTACTACTAAACCATTTAAAAATTTAAGTTAAAAATATAAAAGGTAGCTAAATGCTCTTTGCTTAGATGAGAGATTTTCAGTCTGAAATATTCCTATATATCTGATATATTACTACATATAATAGCCATAATATTCATTTGGTAATTTTTTTGAATTTTTTATGTTTTATGTAAGTATATATATTTAATTTTAAAAATGTATGCACATATTTGTACCAATTTAAATTTCTACTGTTTCATTACATTTATCATATTTAAAAAAAGGACATGCTACTCTAACAGAATTCTCCTGAACTAAATTTTACTATTTCAGATGATTTTCTAGATGTTTTCAATAAGGTTCTACCATCCAAAGGTAATTCAGGATGATAACCATGGAGAACATTAAGTAAACTATTCAATGAAGTTAATGTCACTTTATGTTCAACAGCCCAAATTCTTAATTTGTGGGACAAGGATTCCTCTTGGGATATAGGTGTTACAGATGATACTGAAGAATTTAAAATGCCTGTGGAAGTTAAATTGACCTCATCTGATTCAGATTCAAAATATTAATTTGTTAGCAAGTGAATGGTTTTTTAGTAACCACAAAATGTTGATTTTATTGCGAGCCATTTTTAAGGTGTTTCATTATAGTATATAAAAGAACATTCAAAAGAAAACAAAGACTATTCCTGTCAATATTTACAATACAATGACATAAATATTCTTTATCATCATATATTAGTTAAAGCATCAGCCATGTTTTAAATTATAAAGCTACATAATGTGCAATTTGCAACTCATAATTAGTTTGGAAAAATAATTAGAAGCAAGTTTTTAAACATAAAAATTTCCTGTCTTTTTATATGCAAATTTAGAATTTGAATAATAATAAGGAGGAATTTAATAAAGAAAATAAGACAATGCAAAAATATTTTTTATCCATTTTTATCTGATTTTAAAATACACACTTGCAAATTAAATCATTACTCACAATTACAGATTACAGTTAATTTTTTTTCTCTATTCCATGAGACATAAGCAGTTTCCCACCTTATTTATTCACTTGAGATTTTTTATTATTTTCATTTTATAAACATTCAATCAATTTTTAAATTTAAAAAAAAGTACAGCTATATGAAGATAAAATCAAATGAAATAGTATGATTTTTTAAAAAATAATATAACTATTAGTTTGTATCTGTGGATATTGTACATAAATTAAGTGTTGAATGAAACAAAATTAATTAAAAAATAGGTAGTATTGTTACATAAGAACATTTCTACAGATGATGTAAAGTACTAAATTATTATTTGATCATTAACATATTAATTTAGCCTAGTTCTGTTATTATAAAGGATATGTTTAACTTAAGTCTTCAATGGTAACATTAGGTTCTGTTTATAACTGATACAGAACACAATGATGAGGGAATCGTTTCACAGTATACTAATTTTAGTTGATAAAAGTTGAGAATTACATTTTAGTCAAATTTATAACAAAAAAGACAGTGGTCCATTTAATCAGTTTAATAACAGAGGAAAAAAAGGTATATTCAAAAACCTAACCAAAACATGTTCATTTTCTCCCTCATATTGTAGATGGATCCTTAGTAAGTTTTCACTCAAAGATTGTAATGAGTCGTCCAGAACCTACATTTTCACAAGAAAAATTGGGAGTTTCAGTGACATAAAAATTTCTCGTTGTGGAATTTGCCAAGTTTAATATTCATTAATCTTGCATTATACGCATACGCTGATGCCATGAATAAGCAAATATGATGCATTCTATGCTTTATGCTATTAAAAAATGTAATGCATTAATATATTTTTAAAAATTTACTGGTGGTTCATAATATCCCAGCCTTGGGAATGGTACACTTTGTCACTTGTTACTTAAAAATTTAAATTTAAAAAAGTATGGATCATTATAGATTTAGAGTGAGCATAATATAAACCTTAATAGATAACATGTAGGCATATTTTCAAACACAAAAAGTAAGTACTTTGAAAGCAAACATTCAAAATTTACAAAAGTGGTCCATTATATTCCCCGTCTCCTCTAATAGCTACAATATTCATTAGGTAACTTTTTTCTAATTCTTTATTTTTTATACAAGTATATAAATTTAATTTTAGAAAATGTTTGCATTTATTTGTACTATTTAAATCCCCACTGTTTCATTAAATTGATCATTTAAAAAACGATATATGCTTCCTATTTAAGTACAGTTTTACAGAATCAATATGAAACTAAGGTTTGAATAAATCACTTGTCTATGATAAAATTTAACAGGCAATATAACATTTTGAACTAAATAAATACTATATTATGATAGACAGTAATATTTTTCACATGGCTATACAAATATATTTGAATACCTTATATCTGAAAGTAGAAATCGAAGATGAAACTTAAAGTAAGCTATAATACATTTGCTCAAAAGTAAACAATACTAAATTGCACAAACTACAGTTTCATGGCTTTGATCTACGCGTTTTCAATGGGGATGAATTAATTTTCGTAAAAAAACAAATGAACATAATCTTGAAAGGTTCAATGCTTCCTATTTATGAAGTTTCCAGAACCAATATGTAACTAAGGTCTGTATAAATCACTAGTCAATGATTAGATAACAATATTACACAGGCTATATACTGTAAGTTTATAGTTAACATTCAGAATTTAATAAATACTATTACGTTATGATAGACAGGAATATTTTCGCACTATACAAATATATTTAAATACCTTTTATCTGAAAGTAGAAATCGTAGATGAAACTTAGTAGGTTATTATACAAATCTTTAAAAAAAAAAAAGAAAGAAAATGCTAAATTGAAGTTTTACATGCAATGCTACAGTTTTATGGGCTTTGTTGATCTGTTCAATGTGGATTCCATTCCCGCCCAATGATAATCGAAACGCATGCGCAATAACTCACTTCAGATCCTCACAGATAACGTGACGCAAGCGTACGTGCAGGGCATGAGAAAAGAGGTCGAATATAGTTATGAATATTGTTCAACGTTGTTCAATGTAGATTTGCAATATTGTCAACACAATATTGTACAATATTATGCAATATTCGGCTTCTTAATAGAAAACTGTTCCAGTGAATTTTTCGAAATAAAATCGCAAATAAAATGAATTATTAAGATGTAACTAACATTTTAACAACAAAATTTGACGTTAACATTACTTTAAAAAAATTTCGAGCCTTCTTTAATATTGTTCAATATTATACAATATTGTTATCCGGTATTCGGTATTCATCTGTATTCACAATATTGTTCAATATTTCCCAAAATATTGTACAATATTTGTGTGCTACTGGGGACGGGGTAAAAATTCCTCAAAATATTTCGATAGGATATAAATTTTATGTTTCTCTTATCAATTAAACTTAACATTTCCGAGGTTATTAATTCAGTTGAATACTTTTTATAATTATTTCCTCTTTTCAGTCACATGTCTTAGAATACTCATCAAAACTGTTATTCCAAACTAATATAATAATGCCATTAGTTTTACACAAATTTCTAAAAATAAGTTCCTTCAACTTTTGAATTAGAATCTCCTTAACTTTTTAGTTCATGTAGAATTCAGAAAGCAACCATAATTATGTAAAAACTATTTTAAAAAATCTGCAGTGTCGCGATTGTATGAGGTTTATCTTATTTTCAGTGCAATATTTTTAATGTGAATTGTTTGAAATAAATTTCTACCTAAGAATTTTGATGATCACTTCATAAACGCTACTTTCTATCACTATAAAGTTATATAACAGACAAGAGGGCAGGGGCCCTTCGATAATGTTAGTTTCGGGGCCCCTTTTCCCCTTCCTAATTGCCAAAACAAGATATTTTTTATTGATTTTAATTAATCACCATACATGCAAGTTTTTAAGTAACATATATAATGACAAACTGAAATAAAACATTTAAATTGCGAATCACCATCAAGAAAGTTGATTTTAGTATAAAAACTTTACTTGCGTATGGAAATTTTAAATTTAAAATTAATGTTATACATAAATTTAACATTTAAAAATTTCCAAAACATTTTTGACAGAATCTTAATATTCTAATACAAAGATTTCCAGAGCTGTTTTCTTGTGAATAAGTCAGCCAACTGCGAAAAAATTGGACCACATTGATCTCTAAACAAATTTTAAAACATGGACAAAATTCTAAAAATAATATTCTGAAAATTAAGCAATACTTAATTTGAATATGCTTGAATACATGGATCTTGTAAATCAAATGTAGGCACAAAAATGAATTACCCTGAAAATACCACCTCGGAGCCCTAAATAGTTATGGGGCCCATAGGCATTTGCCTACTTTGCCTATTTAGTAATCCGGCCCTAATAACAGATCCAATACTCTAAATTAGCATTGCAGCTAGTGATAATTAGTATACTTAAGTAAAACATACTTCGTAGACATTTAAATTTCCCCAAGATTTTCAACCTATATTCACCCGTAATATACCCAGATTAAGTTTTCATACAACTTTTATACATATTGTACTTAACACAAGGTATTGATATTATTCATAGCTCATCTATCACTTTCTGAGGTTTATTACTAATATAATAGCCCAGATCCTCCGGTAACGCTCTGACGTCAGCAACAATAAAACTCGCGCCATAGCACTGCGAGACGTTAAACAGCATTATTTCATTGTTAGAGAACCTAAACTTCAGTAATTTTAAATTTAAAAGAGTAATTGTCGTTCTAATTTCAAATTTAATAGCTCTAAAATAGTGAAATAAAATTTTCTATCGATTGATATAAAATTTATCTCGCTATGATCAATAGTTCCCGAGAAATTTTAAATTATATTAATTCTATATTTCAAATTAATTTCCGTTTTTTAATAGAAAGTAGTAAATTACGTCAGTGGTATATCATGCGCGTGATATAGTTTGGACGCCAAATTGTATCTGAATGCAATTGTGGCGATGTTGTTTTCTTGCCAATAATTAAATTAGCCACCAGTGACGTGAATCTACCATTCATTCTCAACCGCCGCCAGTTCCCGTTAATTCCAGCTTATCAACAAATCGCAGGGGCAAACTTTCGATCATGTTGGAATTTACATTGATGAGTCTGTCTTTTCACATTGACAGCTCTATGTTGCACTTTCAAGGTCTAGGATTCCCAATCACGTTAAAATTTACACAAAGACATCTGAAGTACAAGGAAAATTATTAAACAACGAAAAATACTTCACACGGAATGTTGTTTACCAAGAGGTTTTTTGAATAAAGAAATATTTAAATAATATGTAAATAAAAAAAATATTTCCTATCATAAAACATATGTTTATTTTATTTGTTTTCAATCATTGTTAAACATTTATCCCGCATATATATCTATTTAAACACGTCAAATTCGAAAGGAAATCTCTCGGATGAAGAGGCAATTTGCCTGACTTATAAAAATTAGCAGTAAATTCACAATTAAGCATATAGCACAGCACACTCAGTTTTAAAAAATCTTGATGTTTGAAGCAATATAATTTTAAAAAATCCTTCACGAATTTTCTCTTTTGCTTTTGTTTGCGATTTAAATTTTCCCATGTTCTATATATTCTGGCAAAGTTTTTTTCAATACTTCTTGTTAACATCAATGGCAACTAATGGTAATGTAAATTTAATATGTAATAGTATGTCACTTTAAAAATTATCTGCTATTTCGTATGATAAATCTTATGGAGATACACTGAAATAAAATACTAACCAAGTAAAGGTTATATTTAATAAATGCTACTCGAAGAGTACGAAAATAAAATAAACAAATGTATCATGAAAGTATGCGACTCCAAGCTTATGAAATTGAAAAAAACAAAACAAATATATTATGAAAGCATCATACATGAAATAAGATTTATCCAATATTTTCATTTGGCATATTTTGATTAAATATTTTATATCGAATTTTTTCTGTGACTGCTACTATCGAAAAATGCAACAGAAACACGAACTGTTAAAATTTTACCTAGCCCAAAATTTATTGAAGCGATCCCATGCTTTAAGGAACTCCAATATTAATTAATCGTCTCAGAACCAAAAGTCAGTTTTTCTAAAGTATCTATACGTTGAGCTGGGAAAAAAAATGGTTAGGTTTTATACTCAAATTGAACACCAACAGCGGGTCATGAACTACATTCTACTTCTAGAAGACAGAAGTAATCTACCAGAAATCTTCTTAAAAAACATAGAATCGCCAAAAAAAAACTTTTAGTTGGTTTTAAAGTTCCTATCTGCTTTATAGAGTATAGCATTATTATTTTAAAATGCTACCCACCTATACATACTCGCATAAAGCAAATCCTACGAAATCGCAACTGAATTCTGAAATTTTGAACCGTTTAATTGACACAGTTCACACGACTTCCTTAAAACATATATCAAATTGATAAAAAGTTACCAAGTTACTATGCTTTTTATGTAATTTTTTAAAGGGTTAAAGTCTTGTAGGGTATGTTCTAGACTATTCTTGAGTTCCCGAAAACTCGCTAATGATGCCAGAAAGACAGATTAAATGCAGAAAAATATTCATGGGGGAGTGTACAACAATGCATGTTTTGATATACTAATTACAACTACACAGTATATATAACTAGGAATTTTCATTATGATTTTCCGCAGAAGATGAAAAGATAATAAAGAATTTTGAATTCTGTTCAAAACGAGGAATCGGCTTAGTTAAGTAGTCCAGAAACAATCCTTGAATAATAAAGTAAAATTAAATATACAAAAGTATTTTAATTGAAACATGAAATGTTTGAATCACAATGAAGCAAAAAAATGAACAATAGTTTAGCATTTTGTAAGAAGTGCAAAAAATGAGTCATTGTTTAGCAATTTATAATAAGTGCGAAAAAAATGCAATAATATATTCTTTTTTATATAATAATATATAACTCTTTAGGTCTTATAAAAGCTATATAAATTACATGTACCAAGACGGCTTTATTCTCCCATATGCTCCAATAAAGGTTTTATATGAGAATAGCATAATATTTATGAAGGAAAATAGGAAAAAAACAAGACAAAGTTATGTTGCGAATTTCATAAAAAATGAACCCCGTAGTTTAAAACTATTTAAATACCATGTTTAAAATTTATCTTATTCCTAAGACAGAGAGAGAGAGAGAACATTTGTTGTTTTCTAATGCACTTTTCCCTTTGAAATATATTGCAAAAACTTATTAAACTCGAGTGTTACTTTTCAAGATTACGGCGAATTGCAAAAAAACCAAAAAGGACATTTTGGTGTTGTACAAAATGTTTTTTGTTTTATCATCAAAAAGAAAAATTTTGGGAGCAACAGTTGAAGGAAGCTGATTGCATTAATCGGAAGATATACTACAAAGAAAATGATTGATCAAAATGTATCTCTTGAATAAACTGATGCATAACCTAATACTTGCGTGTGATCTTGTGATCTAATGATCTGTAATTTCATTAAAAGCACTGCATTTTTCCAACGCGGAAAATCACATAAGGCCAAATCATATATGTTATGAAAGGGAAAAACAGGTAGTGAGCTTATCATTTTTTTCGAAAATACAAATACCATTATATAAGACATTCGATCAAAGGGTTAAATGCTAGACCATGCTTTGATTGCATCTCTTAAAAAACAGTGCATATCATTATTTAATTAAGGAGGTCAATGAGCGAATGTACACAGGCATGAAAAGGAGTGTAGCCCCCTATAACCAGAAACAAGAAAAGTGTTTCTAATGTCATGTTTATACAGAGGCTGTTCGCACATTTTTAGGCGAAATTAATGGTTTATACAGAATTATTTAACATAATATTTTGTGTTTTAAATATTCAGTTTGGTAGCCCGTATTCTTAACTATCTTTCTATATCGTAACTTTCATGACAGTAATGATTTTTGTGGTATCCGAGGAGTTATTTTGTCCTATTCCTCTTGAGCAGCTTTCCAAAACCTACAAAGGTTTGTAGGACGACGTTTGGATAATGCACTTTTTAAAAGTCCAAAATAGCAAAAACTCTTGAATGATACCGAACTATTTACCAGGAATATCAGTGAAGGGTATAGTCTTAATATTCATTTCTTGTTCTATTTTTTCCAGGAAATTAACAGTGGATTGTGATGTGCGGCTGCTTGATTTGTTTTGATGCAGTTCTACTGAAGGACTACTACTACTTATAAGTAAAGAGATAGTATTTCATATTTGAATATTGTGGATAAGATATGCTCCTGATAGTATGTGGAGTTGATCTTAACATTTTTATCCAATCTCCTTACTTTTATTTTGCCATTATATGAAAAACTAGCAACAATCAAAATTCCTTAGAAAAACTTTCTTTAGATTCTTTGAACCATGTTTTAAGATTTTTTTTCCTCCTCTTTGATGATAATAAATTGATTTTTTTTTCTTACAGTCATTTAGATAGACTCAAGCTTCGGCTATTGTCATGACTTTTTTTCTGTTTTTGTCCGGATGAATGCTTTTCATAAAGAATTCTGCAACGTGTAATGCGTTCAGCGATATGACATGGAAAAAGACGAAACAAAATTGGCCTTTTTTAGATTCAAGTCAGTGTTCATAATTTTTTTACAATTGATACTGAGCATTTTAATGATTTTACAACAAAACTTTGAATTGGAGGATTTTCTTTTAATATTAAATATCTCACCTTTGCAATATTCGAAGAACTGCGTTTTTTGCTTGGATTTGGAACAATGTTTAGACTTGAAACCAAACTTCGATGATTTCTTACTTTCTTATTAACAATATTACCTATTGTGGCTTTAGATATCGAAAACCCATAGCTTTCACAGCTATTATAAAAGAGAAAAAACGTATCCTTCCAGCTATCACTTCTTTAAAAGTGCCATTTTGCATGTAACCAAAACTTTTAGGTAGCAGATGATAACTTATAACTTCAAAAATGTAATTGTTGTGAAAATAAATTTTTCCAAGCAAACGAACTTTTCTTACAACGAAACAAAATCGTCTAAAAAATGTGCGAACACCCTCTGTACTTGATTAAAGAATGTTACACGCAAAAAATGATGTCTCTAAGATGATGAAAAAATTATGTTTCAATTTCCTTAGAAAAAATACAACTACTAAATGAGGGTACTTTCTGTGAGCCAAAGTTTCTCTTCCGTTTCTAATTGAGAGTAAATAACTTTTCTTAGCCTCTCAATAAAAGATAACATTTATGTACTAACAAAATTTTCGTTCTTCGTATTTAAACTTTAACTTTATAATTTCTTAATTAACTTCATAATTCTCCAAGGTTTATAAAGTTATTTTAAAAACTGCGTCAAATGTAACTGCAAATATCTAACGCGCAATGTAAAGTCAATTTTTTTCTGATTATGACCAAATTTAATATTGCCCTCCAAATGGTAAAATGGTTTTAATCTTAAAACTTCAAGGATATTTTTTATTACTTTTTCGGTGAAATCATGAAACTACCCTAATAAAATTATTGAAGTTTTACCCATTTTCAAATAACTTTTAGAACATATTATGCACGACAAAAATTGGTACTTGAAAACATATACAATGGCTGTCTGAAAGCAACTGTCAGCAGTGTTCGTATTTCCGAGCAACATTATTTGGCGACGGGACAACGATGAAGGCGTGTAGTTCAACTCATTAACTAACTGTAGAGGGAGCTGTGAAACAGATTAAACAACAATGGTGGTGTTGATGGCAAACGGGCCCATCGCCGATGATGGGACGTATCTCCTTAAATAGGGGGTTGTGCATGGGCCGTTCGTAATGGGGCTGTTCAGGGCCGGCCGGAGGGGGGTGAGAACGGTGCGACCGCACAAGGCCTCGCGCTGCTGACGGATTTTACAAAATGAAAATGCTTTTTCGCGATTTGCTTGTTTTTATCCGACCATACATGTAAAACATTGCAAAAACAGGAGACTGCGAGTTATACGTTCTGACTTCGGCAAATGGCTTAAGTCAGTTTCAGGTGATAACATTCAATTCATTCCTTGTTCCCGAGACAATTGCTTCAGGGACTTCTGCGGGGATCCACATCTGTTCCCCTAATGGCCAGCAGAGTCTTTCCCAGAGCAGCTCTAGATGAATGTTTTATCTTCGGCTTATCTAGTTCTAAATTGAGCACATCTGTTCCCCTTGTGTCCAGCAGGATTGCTAAACGATGATGAAACACATATGTCAAAGGGGTTTCTCGTTTTCTTTTCAGGGTCAGAGAAATACAAGGGCTGGTTCATAGAGCCTTCGGCGAAGAACCAATGGGGAAAATTTGTGACGTCACCAAGCGGACATCCCGCGCTCGAAAATCCCTTTACTATAAGGGTTTTGAATTTTTTTTTTTCTTTTTTTTTACTTAACATTTAAAATTGGATGCCAGTATATCAAAATACATAAGCATAGTAAATATTTGCGAAACAGACATATTTTCAAGTAATTGTTGAAGGATGGTTTTGGATCTTAAACATTTAGGCAAAAATTCAAAGAATACGTATCATGCGCAAACCATTTCATGTTTTGATTGAACCAAAAGTTAAGAACTTTTTAAAACACTCACATATGCGTTATTTTTTACAAATATATCAAAAATATAAATACCAAGAAAAATTATTCATTTTATAAATATACCTAAAATATGTAATAAATAGAATGCAGTTATATATGTATATTTAGTATTTTTTTTTTCATAACCAGCAAAACATCAAGAAGCATACCAAGTCTACAAGAAAATTTTGAACAGCTTCCCTTTAATGTGCTAGCATTGGGAAATCGTATCCCTATTTGATTTCGTCAGTATAAATAAGACTGCCTGGAAACAGATCGAATAATTAAATGTCTCGAAATATCTTCTGTTGTCCACTTGATTTTGCTTTTATCTTCTATTACTGCAGTTATCTATGTTGATGTCAAGATATTTTTTTTTTTAATTTTCTTCTATTTTCGATACTTTTTTCAGTTTACTTTTTTAACTTTTATTTTCGGTTAAAATACGGCTAATTTGCGCTTTCGTTTTCATTTCGTTTATTTTTTTCTCTGATTTTTCTCCGTCTCCTTTCTTGTCTTTTCAAGTTCATTATCAAGAAATCTTATTCTTTTCAGAAGTAATGCATTTTCTTTTTGAGTTTCAAAGCAAGATGAGCAAATGTAGTAAATGGCTCCATAGCTGTCGTGACACATGCTTTTTTAAGCCTCGGACATTTTAATCTGATTTTTGTTTCCTGCAAAATACTTCTTTTCCTTTTCCTCTCACTTCTTTTTGAAACATCTTCCCCATTATCTTGAAATGGCAAGTTGGCACTCGGAACTGCATCAGGATTTAAAATTTTCTTTTGATTTAAACCAAGTAGGCGATTTCTTATGACATCCATGTAATCGCTTGGCCTAAAGTGATGAATACATATCCTAGCGTATTTTACATTTATATGATCTTACCTTTTTACATTTCGAGATCCAAATTTTATTGAGATTCGGACAGACTGAAAACATATGATATATTACACCTTTGTCTTTCGTTTTCCTTTAATAATTTGAGCACGTAGCGACAGCACAAGTAGACATACTTACAAGAGATGAAAGGTTTTCTTAATAAATATAGAAATATATATTTTTAGATGAAATATATTTGCAGTAATTCGTATTTATTATTGAATATTCAGTACGTTTCTGTCCTCGTGCTACAATAATGGAAGCACACAAAAAATTGTGTGCTTTCACACTTGAATCAAAAAGTTTAAAAATATTTAACAATTCTTTTGTTCAAAAATTGCTATGGAGGTTTTAAAATTTATACTATCTTACGGTGACGATGTTTTCCCAAATCTGAGAAATGAACTTCAGATACTTTTAACAATTTCAGTGTCAGTTGTTAGCTGTAAACGTTCATTCAGTAAACTAATATTAATATTGACATTTTCTCGAGCAACCATGGGAGATGGCCTGAGTGACCTTGCATTTCTTAGCATCGAAAAATACACTTCTGATAAAATTAATTCGATGGAGTAATTGATGAGTTTTCCTCCATGAAAGCTAGAAAAGTGCATGTTTAATCGAAATCCAATATAATTCGAACTATTATTTGTCTAGTATAACACTACATTACTAAGTATTGAATATTTGGATTATTTAACCTTCCAGCAGTCACGCGTATTGTAGGAGATACTTATTTCGTGCATCGTATTACTTGCTTATATCATTCTTTTATAAATTTAAGTGCAATTTTTATTCATATAATCTTTATATAGTATGGAGCTATTCAATACAAATTATACAAATAAAAGCTGGATTGATTTTTGTGAAATAACACAATATAAATATATAATACGATGCACGATACAAGTACCTCGTACATACGCGCGACTTTTGGAGGGCTAAATTTTTGCCTTTTCATAATTATTTTCGACTAATTAATAACTATTATTAAATTAATTTCATTATTGATTTCGGGTAGGATAATGTTTTTAACGATTTTAGCATTAAAGTTTGCACGTTGATCATGTTAAATTTAAAAATTTTAATTATCAAAAATTATCTTTAAAATTATATTTCTTATATTCCTAATGCATAAATTATATTCATTTATTAATTACATCCTTTTCCAATCTGAGCAATTTAATAATTACCAAAATGCAATAAATCATTATTTTGTTATACGAATTTTGTTGCAAGACCCCGCAAATCAACTTTGAACCAGGCCCCTCTTTTGTTTGGGCTGTTTCGCACAGACCACAGTACCCGTATTATTATCTACGGCGGCGAGTCATTCAGTGTACCCGGGAGATTCGGCAGGTCGGGGTTTTCCCCTTTGGTTACTTTTGAAAAATGCAATGGTCAAAATATTTTTGATACATTGGAACTAGCCAATATTCTGGCTGAGGAACTCATTCGTCTGATCTCAGAATCAACAAAAACCTGATAATCTAACCAACTGTATACCTTAAATTATCAGAGGACTGCTTTGGCATTTATTTCTAGATTTCTGAGTTTTTATTTTCCCTAATAACACAAAGATTTGTTTGACAAAGGAAGGTACGTTTGACCTTCAATCTATGAAATGAACTTTCTTTCATCTTGTATATGTAGTTTAATTTGATATTGCAGCAGACTTGTTATCTGACATTAAATTATCTGAAATAGATTTTAATTAATTAAAAATCATAAATCGAAAAATGTACTCTGTTGTTTTCCCTACCGTTAGCTTGATAATTGTTTCGCTATTTGTAGAGCGTCAGTCGAACACGTGCCACCAGGACGGCCGTGTAGTTGGTGTTGCTGGAAACTCCAAGCGGACAGGTTTGTTTAGAGTTTTATGGCGCAAGAACCTGTTAGTAAACTAAGATGACAAGAAAACAGGGGTAGTGAACGCCATTGTTAATCATTTGTTAAACCGAAGACTCAAATGATGACACTATCCTTTCCGTTGCTACAGTGAATTCCGAGATGTAAGGACACTTCAATGAAAGATAGTCATGAATGGATGAGTGTTGATGAAAAAAGTGTGAAGCGACGGCTGATGTAATACTTCAGATCGTGAGCTAACATGACTGGGACTATCTTGAAGAATTGCCAAGTGAGGTCAAAAATGTTAAAATGACTCATAAGGATGCACTAAATGCTATTGAAATAAAATGCGCAACAAGGGGATGCCTCAAGTACGGACGTGATGCTTTCTATGATACAGCGTAATACCGCAGCTATACAACTTACTATCACAAATTTTGTGAAACAAAACTTAACAGCTTTTTTCTATAATTATTGTATTTCTTTTTAACCTTTTTTTTATGAAGATAGGTCTAGAAATTTAGTTAGTTGGTTTCATAACTTCTCTTTCTATCTTGAAATATAAATATCATGAAATATATTGTTTGATACACGATAGAGGATATTTGATGTAAAAAATATTCCCTCTGTTCCATCCCCCTATAATCCGATATTCTCTTTAATACAACATTGTCAATTCTCTTCTATGTTAAAAAAAAGAAACAATAGGGGGAACTAGACATGCTTGACCCTACGCGATTTTCTCGGATTGTGACATAATTGGTAATTTGTGTATGCCATTTTTATTCAACATTTGGAAATATGGTCTATTGGAAGGGGTTTATATTCCAATATAAAGAGCCTTCGTAACAGTGTATAGATAAATATGTTTTGGGGTTCAAAAGAAATTTTCACTTTTTCATTCCTCAGTGGATTGGAAGTTTACTAGTGAAGATATGATGAATTAATATATTTCTGAGTTTCAAGCATACTTCTAACTATAATTAGATATACGATGTTATGCAATGTCTTAAATTTAAGTGGTTTAATTTTTAGATTATTTAGAAAAAGTCAAGTTAGGGATACTTGACCTTACCAAAAATTGCAGATAACGTAGCCGACCGAAGCACATTGTGTGGTTGAGATCAATTTTCCGGTGCGTTGGAGTTTGTCGTCAATATGGCAACTCAAATATAAAGAATAATTATTTAAAAATAGTTTAAGTAATTATTTAATAAATAAAATTTCTTTCTAATCTGATAATTTCAAATAATGCAAATAATTATTTTAGTAAGAATTTATTTTAAAAAGAATTTAAATTTATTTATTCCATTTTTCCTTGCTTACGAATAAAAAGATTTTTTATTCATTTATTATTTTTAACCATTTGTTATCAGTTGATTTCTTTCAACGTTTCGCCATTTCGGTTGATTTCGTTTTTATATTGGTTTGAATTTTTCTCGTTTTCTTTTGTTTGCATTATAATATTAGGAGAACCGAGTAAGTCTGTTTTGCTTATCGAATGTCTTGTTTTTTAAAACATTTAAACATTTTTTTATATTCTTTCTTTTCATTTCGGTGCTATTAAGTTCGATTCTAATTCTTCAATGAGCTAGTGGTGTTGATACGGTCCCAGTTCCCTTGCTATAATTTTTATTTTATTAATTCAATATTTTATTTTTTATTTAATTTTGAACTAATTTAATTTAATGAGTAGACTAATTTAATTTATTAGCTAGAATTTTATTAATAACAATTGAGTTTTATAAATGTCATGTTATTTTATTTTTATATTTATTTCGTTAATATTTTTTGATAATTAAGACTCTTTCTATTCAGTACTTTTCACCTAATATCTGAATTACGCGTGCATCCAAAATATCGAAAGAAATTATGTATACTCTCTACATGTAGGGTCAAGTATCCCTACCACTAGGGTCAATAATCCCTAGCTTAGAGTCAAGTATCCCTAGCTTAGGTCAAATAGGGTCAAGGGATACTTGACCCAAGGTGATTTCTTGAAATATACTTATTATATGATTAAATGACACATCGATTTAGCATAAGTACATTTGTCATTCTTAAAAACATATCTTTTTATTATGCTAACTGTAAAAATTTACGAGAAATATAAGAAAAATTAAAACTAGGGTCAAGTATCTCTACCACTAGAGTCAAGTATCCCTACCACTAGAGTCAAGTATCCCTACCACTAGAGTCAAGTATCCCTACCACTAGAGTCAAGTATCCCTACCACTAGAGTCAAGTAGGGTCAAGGGATACTTGACCTAAGGTGATTTGAAATATACTTATTATATGATTAAATGACACATCAATTTAGCATAAGTTCATTTGTCATTCTTAAAAACGTATCTTTTTATTATACTAACTGTAAAATTTTACGAGAAATGTAAGAAAAATTAAAACTAGGGTCAAGTATCCCTAGTTTCCCCTGTGTACAAACTTATTTTAGCATTTTAACTATCGCCTACAATTGTAATATCTATATACAAATAAAATTTAGAGTTAATGATATGGAAAAGTATTGCAGTATTTGTTACATATTCAGTCTTTAATACACTTTGAAATTGTAAATCCAAATTTTCAAAATTTTAATTAAAATATAATATAAAAACTTTTACAACAAGTTAATTTCCTCTATGTTTCTAAACCATTCACTGGACCAGAAAGCAAGACATACTTACATTTAATCTTAATTACTCTTGCACTGCATTTCAGCAGCTTATCAGTGCAGCAATCTAGATTACCATTTTTAGAATATACGTGAGTACCAAGTTTTCTAAAAAATAACATTGCGAGCATAATGTGCTTTAAATGAGTAGGAAACCATTTTTAGACGCCATGTGCGCAAGTAATTAAAAGGTATCAATTATTTCTTCATGATTATATCATTTACCAAAAGTTACACCATTCATGGAATACGCTTAAATACTTATAACCACAAAGAAACCATGCGCTGTCCTAGAATGTGGGTGTAACTGGAATGACGGACCGCCGTGAAAATTAATGCAGGCTCTTTGGCCGAACGCATAATAGCCCTCATTACGAGTGACAATGATCCCCCCCATTGTAGGAGTACGACCCGTCATCACACGATGGTTCCAGAAGAGCAATACTATCATTATTGTATCCACCAGGGAAGCGAGACCCTGTTTACTTATCCGCGGCTTCTCATCAACATACTCATGGTGCTCCCCGGCGGGGTTAAATGCTTAATAACAGATACGATAAAATTACAATTAAAATCAGTCATAAGAGAATCTCATCTGGAAAACACAAGACAGATATATTATTTATAAATATTCTGGGCATAAATAAAATGCATCACCCATTACTAAACGACAACAAACTTTTTCTTCTGTAAATAAAAACCGAATAATTTATATCGAATCCCCTTGGCCTTCTTTATCGAAACAAAACGTACCTAATCCATTTTTAAGCAACTAGTAGTGCTGCTTCTGGTTGCTAGAAAAAGATATCGTGCCGTTCGCCGATTTTTAATTCGACATTTATTTTTTCTAGTTCTTTTTCTCGGAAAGATTGACTCTGCTTCACGCATTTAGGAAGCAATTGTTTATTCTTGCGCGTCCCACTGCTGTCACGCACGTTTCTATGGCGAAAACTCATTGAATGGACAACGATCGATTCATAAATAACATATACCTCCAACAGTTCGAGTAAGAATCAGCACTGTCTTTCAAATAGCTATTATGTCAAAGGGACAGGAGCTGCTTCTGAGATAGACATTCAGAATATATTCAGAATGCATTTAAAAGAAGGTTCCTGGTTTGCTGTTCATTGCAGAGTATAAATACGTCTATCGCCTGTTCTTGAAGAGCGAGGTATTAGGTGGTTCTGCTTACAGAAGATCAACAATCAGCAATTATTTAATACAGGTAGGCAAATTTTCTATTCTTGCACAAAGTGGAACTTGGCTAATTCGAAGCTGATGGGGCTACTATGAAAATTATATTTATCCAAAAATTCGATTTAAAAAAACTGGGTCTAAAATGAATACAGCAAGAGACAACGATAGTTTTTAAGCTAAAAATGGCAGTAAAGATTTATTTTAAATATTTAACAGTTTTAATAAATAGTAGGTAATAGATAGCACATAATAATTAATAAGCAGAAAGTAATTTTAATGAATAAAATGGTCGTAATTATAATTTTTTTAATTAATAATTTTAATAAATAAGTAATTGTACTAAACGGAATCCAGCACTTTTGCACCATACAGCATACAATAACTGTACAATAAAATTTGAAAATAAACAATACAATTCACCTCTAACATGTTCAAAGCTTTAAAAAAAAGTAAAAATCTTTGTTGCTCTTTTACTGAATGCATTTCCACGTTAAACAAAACAGACCCTTATTATATTACATAAGGCGCGGATGTGTTTAATTAAAGAAAACAATTCAGAAATAAAAAATTATTTTTCCGATTTTTAATTTTGACTTCGAGTTAGTCAAAATAGTTTGAAATGTAGACGATATTTTAGCATTAAATTAATAAGAAATTCAAGGAACCGGAGAAAAATTCGAATTACTAATGAATTCGAATTAAAAACGTTCAAATTAGCCCAGGTTCCACTGTAGTGGATAATTTTCATTGCTTGAATTTGATTGAAAAATTATAAAACTTATGATTTCGTAATGTTTGTCTTAAAGTAATGAGTATTTAGTTGTAAAAATTTAGAAGTTAAATTGATTAGTGGTCAAAGAAACGTGCATTTCTGGTAAGTAGGTAATTCTAATGCGAATGGATTTTCTTTTCTGAAAAACGTACATTTAATCCCTTCAAACACGTTTCAAGTATTTGGAGATAGTAAAATAAAGTGAAAAATGACTATCAGTAAATCTTCTGTATTCTATAGTTCTTGTTAAATGATAGTTATATTATGCGTCTTCAATATAAAAAATTGACTATTTCCATTTAATGACTTTATTTAGTGTTTGTAAAAAAATATATAATTTTTGCTTGATATATTATTTATCTCGGATTTATATCAAATATGATTCGTAAACATGTTACGTATCGATCACAAATTACTTGATTTGTGTAAGAGAGCATTTGAAGAAAATTCGATCGAACTCTTTTAATTAATCGGTTTCTTGTTCTGGATTGATCTGTGTATTTATAAAACAATTGTATTCATAGGATTACTTCTAAAATTTTCATAAAATTTTAGTATTTCATAATTATTTTCTACAATAATTTATAATTGTTGACTGGTCAGGTCTCAAAAGAAAGATCACCGATGGTTATCGGCTACAGAATCGTTACAAACATTATAAAACGGCAAGCACACGCAGAATATATCTATCTGAATACAATATTTTTTTATAAAACTTCATTAATACTTGTTTACTTAATACTAAACCTACCGCGACCTTTAGGTTTAGTGTTAGTAAACAAGTCAAATAAGCTTTTTCCAATGCCAATTCCAATGTATTGATGAGTATCGGTATGCTTAGTGTTAATAACAGCGAAGACACAAAATAATGCATACAAATTTTTAAAAATATCTTAAAAAGCAAATATAAAGCTACAAAAATTATAAAACTGTGTTAAGAATTTAATAGTATATACTACTTTTTTTCAAAAAAACTACAGATATTAATTATTTGCATAGTTTTATGAAGTATATAGTTTCGGACATGAATTTACGGTTTTAAATATAGTACTTCTTTGTGCGTTAACTAGTACTAAAGTGTCTGACTGATGCAGTATGGTGAAACTCCTCGATTCCCCCTCCCCCCAAAAAAAGATGCTGTATGCAATTGTATTTCGCTTTGAGAAGCACAATCTATTTGACGTTTAAACCAAATTTTGATATTCTAAGAATTTTAAATTAAATTTTATTTTAACGAATAGAACATTAGAAATTTTAGTAACCCGAAAATTTTGCCATTCTATTAAGGATTCTATAGCCATATATATGAAGTTCAGGTCTCAGTGACAATTCATAAAATAACGGAATAAAGTGAAATAACACTTGAAAATTTTTAAAGAGGCAGAAGATCATTTTTAAAATCATGTCTAAACTACCATTCATGAATTTTAAATAATAAAAATGTCAGCAAAATTATATTTTTTGATTAAAACACACATGCCACGCGTCAAACAAAATGTTAGAACTATTACCAAAGAAAGAATTCTAAACTTCCCTTTTTCTCAATTAACTGTATCATGTCATATGGTGCATGCCAAAACAGCAAATATATCGTAAACTCATTTAAATATGGATGTTTAATAAGATATTTTTCTAATATAACATCGCCAAACTATTAGTTAGTATACCTTCTGGAGAGCATACTTGCACCAATTAGTAATAACAGAAAAAAAAACAGGGTGAAAAAAAATGAACAAAATGTTAAGTTATATGGCAAAAAATCAGTGCAGTCATTAAAGCAATACTGAATCACCGCTAACAGACACGGATATATCAGTTAGAATTTCATTACCTTCCAAGTAGATATCATTGAACAAGATATAATATCACGAACAAGCTCGAATACTTATTCCCATTTTCACAGTAAGCTAGTGGAAAACTTTTTTTCCCAGAGTTTTTATATAAAAAAATACAAAATTAATGTACATGGATTAATGTGAATGTTCATCACATCATGTACTTTGAGATTTAAGAATATATTTTTCATCTTTTGAGCTTGATTTGAAGAAAATAAGGGCGATAAATCAAAATCAAAGATCTTGCTAGTAATGTTTCAGTCGGCAGTCTCTCTGACGTGATCTATAAGAAGATTATTACGTGTATTTATGATAATAGAAATGAATATAATAATAAAAAGGTCTAAAAAATTAGAAAATAATCGTTGAGGAAAATTATAAAGAATATTAACATAATAAATCAAGTACACATATATAAATAATCTGAACAGCTTTATTTAAGATAAATGTTGAACGATAGCATCCGTATTTCATAAAGATCATTTTAACTCTTTCGGCCTAATATACGTCCCGGAGATAAGACTTAATTCCCGATTCGTAAATAAATCCCACTTTTACATGGGTCTGTCTGTTTTCAGTGTTCTTAAGCAATAATGGAATAAAATTATGATTAAAGAAACCTGGAAACACTCTTAGATGGCGAATTTATGTTTTTGGGCACGCACATTATTCAAGTTTCAATTGGTCTTTTTTTTTTAATTTTACAGTAAGTACAACTATATTTATGCCATACTTAGTGTAAAATTGTTCTTATTGTGCTTATTAAGTAATAATTTAGCCTTTTTAATATCAGATTTAAGAAATTTTGAATAAATTCTTTTTGTGGGATATATTGTCCCAATCGTATTTAATAGTGGAACAATATATCCCATCAGTGATCAAATTACTACAAGATTATTATTACGAAGCTGTAAAGTTGTTTCTCTGACATGCTAATCTTATGGCAGGAAAGAGAGTTTTACAGATGTTTTACCGGAATAGTCCCAGTCGACTACACAATTGGGATATATTGTCCCAGGAGTGTCTCCGAGAAAGTGAAAAACTTGAAACTCATAGTATACTCTTTTAGTATGTCAACATTAAATTAAACTACTTTTCATCGTAAATTTTAATCATGCAATAGTCGGGTCGAAAGGGTTAAAAAGAGGGGGCATAATTTATAGAAATGGCTTAAAGGGAGCACAGACGAGAAACAAGGCTGGCAAAAACATCGTTCGCGTGAATGTAAAATATAAAAATATATAAATAAATGTTTATTTCTTCTCTTAGCTTGATTTCTGGGTTTATTTCGTCTTTTTATTAGTTTTATATTTTGCTTGCTGTTATTTATTTTTGAATTTTTCCCTTTGAACTTTATTTTCATTATTGATTAGTCTCTCTTCACAACTTCAATGCCTCTGCAGCAAAACTAATATCGTTAATATTGCCAATATGTTCACACATTTTTGCTTTTTCTATGGTATATCAAGTCTATCTATTCTTTACGTGTTTGTGCCTTTATTTTGTATTTATTTAGCTTAGAAATCTCATTGTCTTCCTATATTTTATCACTTATTCTCACTTAATATGCACACATTATGTAGTTATTTATTTCTAAACTTGACTTTGTTATCTCATTTACAATCTGATAACAGATATTAAATTAGTTTAGACTAAATGAAACATTTCGGAATCAATAATGTACTATTTTTTAAAGTCTCATTCAACCCTTAAATGCCCAGTGTTGCCTTTAAGCAACATACCCAGTTTTGTCCTCTAAAATCTTCAGAATAAGATTGAAGAAATAATGCCTGTAGTTGCCAATAGGAACATATTGAAAAATTTATTAAATCAATTTACAAAATATAGATGGCAGCCTGAGTGCTGATAAAAAAAAATTGTTTTTCACTTGAGGCTGCACCTTTTTTGCTTTGTTTGTACGCTTGAGAATACCATATATTATTGTACAATATTGAAGAAAATTCCTTATCCGTATTTTTAGTTATTAAAATTCATCTGCGTTTAATATTATAGAATTTTATTAAGGAAATATTTTTCTGAAACAAAGCCCAGTGTTTTCAGTTGGTAACAAACTGTTTTTAGCAATAAACCATACTTGAAACAAAATAGGATTTTTTAAAAGTATTTTTCCCATGTTTTATTCAAGAAACGAAAGTCAGAAACATTTTTAAATCAATTTTCAGAAAATTGGACATTTAAGGATTAAGTTGAAATGTATTATCGGTGGAATGCAAAACGAAGTGAAAATGTTAAAACGCAGCCAGTACAAAGAAAGGTTTCCTAAAAGAACTGTACTAGTTCAGCTGTCTTTCAGAGAACAAACAAATATTTTTATTAAATTTCCTAACACGCTTTCATATGGCTTCATTTTAATCCTCTTTTTGCGTTTCAACTCAACTGCATTATAAGGCTTCATCGTCTGTTCCAGGATTAAAATTTCGATTTAAAATCAAACGATTATTCTACACAATCCCCCTCGACATCACGACCCACAATTTACGAAGTCAAAGTCTATGACATAAAATTATAATGTATTAATAAATGAATTGTTTACTCGAACAATTCTCCGAAAAAAGTTTTTCTGAAGGAAGAAATCAACATTTCTTTCAAATATTGATGTTCTGAAAAGATTTGTTTGATGGAAACAAAAGTCTTTCAGACGCCACATATCAATGTTTTATTCTTACACAGTAAACAATGAATTTTAAATTACATGAGTATAGATTCTCGGATCCGAAATCCTCCGCACTCTTGTGCATGTGCCAGGCGGAGTTGATTTCATCAAAATAGGGGTGAAGTGAAAAATAGAGGGGGAGATGTTTACATTTTACTTAGCGTGACCTCACAAAGAACTCCGGAAATGCGCTCATTTTACTCATTGCCTGTCACCCCTTTCCGGAGTAAAATCGTCAAAAAGTGAAACTTTTAAAAGTATTAATTAACAGCACCTTCAACTCATCCTCTAACAAGAAATCACATTTTTCATTAATGGTATATTCTAAAGTATGTGGCTGAATACATAATTATAGTTATTTCTTCATTTAATAATATTGCGAGCATATAAATGAATGTGCTTGTCATTATCATATAAAACTCTCAGAAGTCTCTTTATTTGTATTATCTACCTTCCATTCTCCTTCTTAAGCTGGGCATTCACGAGATGGCCAAGCTTAGCCAACTCCTCTTCCCCCACACGGAAGATTTTGAGTATAATTTCTAGCCTCGACGCGAGGTGCTAATGTAAGGAGATCCTTTGTTCTGCCGCTACCCTCGCACCGAGGTCTGAAATCGGAATCGGCGGATGGAGTTTTGCATTTTAAGTTCTTTTGAATTCCACCACTGAGAGAGAGATTCAGAAATTATCAAATATTTACATCAACTTTCCTTCCCCTTCCCTTATTTATGTGTTTTATAATTTTATTAAAATAGTTCATCGATAGATCGGTCGATTATTTCAAAATTTCTCTGCAACGCTCTAGGACAGGGAACACTGAATTGACATCAGAAACACAATATTTCGAGGAATTAATGTTTAATGGGGGGTAGTATGACATAATTAAACGCATTCACATTAGGAAAAGAAACCTGAGAAAGATCAAAATAAAATAAAGCTTACAAAAATATCCTATGCCAAGTGTTGGAAAATACTATACCATGAATCAAACAACGAAGTGACACTTCAACAAATAGCATTTGGGAAATAAAAAAAAAACTCTTCTCAAAACCTGATCTAAGTATTTTCTAACTCAAAAAAACTCTCGAACAGAAATGGAATTTCTAGTGTCCACGGTGCTTGGAATTTCAAGGCTGTCATTCTATATAGTCCATTGTACTTTGACAGGGCGAAAATACATAACAGCATTTTTATTGCTTTAAGTTGTTGGGTTCGCCGTCTGAAACATGCCACTATATAATGCAGACGGATATCGTAACGGATAAGTGAAATAATTGAAAAATCGTTTTTTTTTTTTGCGTTTAAAAAGGGTAGTTAATCTGAAAGTAAAAATTTTTATTAGAAACTATAGGTATTTAAAAAAATTTATAAAATGAGCCGTCGAAAGTTAAAATGGCTTAATTAAGTCAGGAGTAAATTTTTTAAAAAGAGACAAATTTTCAAAAATATTTTTTTAGTATTTTTATTTATTTATACATCATCGAAACTTTTGAAACTCCTTTAAATTAAACGTTATACAGGAAGGACTATCTGGTAAAAATTTCAGATCGATATCTGCATTATTTTTCAGAAAATTCAACTTTTTCGAGAAGAAAAACAGGTCGTCGAAATATGCCTATAAGTATACTGTCCTAATTCCCGGAGTGAAAACCTCCAACTCTAAAAGTCTTATTCTACAATTTCAAATGGTGTCTATATGGTCGTTATTCAGAAAATAGTGGTGAGAACGCAATCTGAACGCATCTGAAAGCATTTTCCTATGGCCCAAGCCACGCCCCGTTACGCTAGCGAATCACTTATTCCTCTATTTGTTAATGTTTAAAAATAAATAATTTGTTCTCGATATTTATTTATCTTTATTTATTTTTAAAATTTATATAGTTTATTTATTTTGGTTTATTTTTATTTATTTTTTAAATTAAATTTTCATCGCTTTTTTCTGAATAACTACCATGATAGAAACCATTTAAAAGTGTATAACAATTTCAGAATAGGATTTTTCCCGCTCCTCAAAATTCGGTCAAATAGGTGTTTCTCGATTAGCCCTTTTTTTCGAAAAGATTGAATTCTTGGAAAAATAATGCAGATATCGATCTGAAATTTTTACCAGATATTCCCTCCTGTATTATACATACTTTAAGAGAAATCAATTTGCACTTCATAAATTCATTTTCTTATTCTACATTCTTATTTGAGCTTGCTCTCATTATTAGAAATAACATTTTCGCAGAATTCCAATTGATTTTCATATAAGACTTAACAAAGTTGAGCTTCAGTCTTTTCTCTGACTGTTGAAAAGTTTTCCCTGTGAGATTTATCATTATTCTCGGAGTCGATCAGAACATATTTTGCCCTTTAGATACTCACTTTGAGTTCCTCTATTTACGCGACAAGGCCGAGTAATATAATTGCATTGAAGTTGGAACGAAATTTTAAAAACTTTTCGTTCCATTAACTCCACCAGTACCTTGGAACATCAAAAAGAAGGGTATTCGCAGGTCTCTTTTCTGCATATCAATTTATAAAATAACGAACAATTGAGAAGAAAGCAATAATATTTTCATTTAATTATCAACGACATCGATTGTCTGACTGTGACAAACTACTTTCTGCTTGAACTAAATTGACAAATCGCGTTCCTTTGAAGCCATCGTTTCCAAAATATATTGACGCACGAAGATTTCTCTTTCCAACCCAAACTATCTTTTATATCTATCCATGTTTTAGAAGAAAAGATTTTTCGACAGCATATTGTATTTTTCACCAAAATATTCGATTAAATTTATATGCAACTAAAATTTCCCCGCGCATAACGACACATTTGTTGTAGTACATCAAATAATCTGTTTTGCTTTCTCGTGAAAATAAGCTTTACAAATTTGTGATGAAAACTCATATTGTAGAAATACATTTGATAGCCCCTATAAGCATACTAGATACATCCAATGCTATATTTTTAGAGGAGAAAAATCTTGTTTTTCATAATTAGGGTGAAAATGCAAGTTCGAATCGGGTTGAATGAATTTTAAAATTAAAGCAAGTGAGTTGTGCATCCCAGAATGCACCTGATTTGATTTTTCAATGATTTTCCTTCTTATTTATTTTTAATTTAAAATATGCTCTGCTTATGCTAAAAATATGCTTTTTAATATAAAACTACTCTGCGACTTTCTTTCTGTTAGGCATAGTGCTTTAATTTTTTAACAAAATGCCTGAAACTCTACAAATTAACATATTTATTCTGTATTCACTAAACTAAAGATAAGGAATTTACTATAAAATGTGGAAAATAATAAATTAATACTTTAGGAGAAGACAAAGCAAAAATAGCCCATACTTTCAACATTCTATTACATATTTTTACTGGGTAGTTTTGTACATATCGTCACTTAACAAGCAACACCACCTATCTCAATTTTTTGAAATTTCAAAAAGGAAGAAAGTACTCAACATTTCGCGACCAATAACGAATATTTATGAATTTTTTCCCATCTGATATAAACATGAGTACACATTTTCCTATCAGATGTGAAAAAAATTTCTAGAAATATTTGTTATTGGTTTTTCTCTTTGAAATTTCAAAAAATTGAGATAGGCGGTATTGCTTGTTAAGCGACGATATAATTTGCTCCTGTTCATTATCAGCTGTCAATTACTTACAGGATAAAATTGCAGGTATTTTATTTTTTAAGATTTTCAAAATGAAAAGAAAAAGTTAATCTTTATAGGACGCGTCATTTAAATATTATGTCACTAAAAATATTAAATATAACTCAAATATTTTTTAAATGTGATTTCAATGAATTTTATACCCTTTTTTTATCAAAATAAGGCATTACAGTCAAATCCCTATAAACAATATCTTTTGTGAGCATATCGATTATGACGTTATAACCGGGGAAACTAGTCATCAGTATTCACTTAACATAATTTGTAATACATTTCTATAATCGACATGGATGTTATAATACTGAAATTAAATGTAGAATAATGTTTAAAGGAATGATAGATTAACGAGGGAAAACTTACCTGACCCTAACAGCGGAAAATTCCTTGTTTCATGTGTAAAATCACAGGCAAATTTCTCTCACTATTTAGATTCAGAAAGAAGTAAAACTTCGAAGCGTAATTGTACAAAAGAAGCAACCTCTTCGTCCGAAACTAAAAGGATACAAAAGCATTGTTTAGTTAAGTTATATTAACATCCCGTTTTGAAGCAACAAGAGGGTTATTTTGGGACGGACCTCGTAATTTTGAACCGCGGTCAGATGACGAGACGACACCTGAGCTTGTACCCCCACCCCTCCTCCTCCAAACTTCCGCAACACACCAACGTTTGGACGTTTGGCCCCCTACGTATGATTTTACGTGCAACAGGCCCACATACACGACGTATCTTCAGATAAATCGGGTTTCGAACCTGGAACCCCCCAGCCCCGAAGCCGAAATCTTACCATTAGGACACTGCGGTCCCCACAAAAGCATTAAAATAGGCTCTGGTAGAACCTTCATAACGCTCATTTTTATCCCATCTTGTTAAACAAACTCAGAGTAAAGATTCTGAGAGCGTAACTGAATAACACTGAAATTTTTGTGACTTATTTTGATAGATGACACTTCATTTGACAAATTAAATATTTGCCCTGTCATTAAGTGATTATTAACCCTTTGCAGTCAGCAGATTTCGCTGATGGGAGTACTAGCAAGTCAGAGCAAATTTAGCGTTTCGCAGTTACTTTTCCATACAGGATTTAAAGTCAATATATGGATATTAAAACACACAGAATTTGTTGAAACTGATTTGTTGTGTTTAATAGTACTTATAATACTTAAAACTTAAATTTGATTTCTGTACTTTTCCAAAGTGTGATATTTTGTAAAAAATCTTTATTAACACCTCTCCGAAGAGATCGATCCATTGATATCTGTAAGTTGATCCAAACATTTGAATGCGGCATCGGGATGATAGTTTTCTTTCATTATCGCTAGCCTCGATCGCCGTGCTGCGCGCCAAGCAACCATGAATCAATTAGGCTGGCGACACCGACTTCTACGACGCCTTGCGAATGCCGCCATTGTGGCGGCATCGACCGCAAAGGGTTAAACTTTATATAGCGAGCTAACAGAACTTGTATACTATTGGAAGTTAAGTGAGATTTTGAAATCTATCTATGAGACTTGGTTTAGCTTTCCCTCGATGCATACAAGCAAACTGACAGAATGAATTTAGGAAAACCATACTTTTATCGGTATTCGTATCACTTTACTCATTACCTTTCAAACTGAAATTTCCTATTTCAAGGAGCAAATGTTACATTTCGACAGTGAGAAAGGACGGAAACTTCTCTCGGAGGAATTTAATTTTTCTTCATTCGTCATTATTGCATTGCAATGAAAATTGGATAATAATACAGCTCAGACTTCAAACCGTTCGAGGGATATCATAACAAATGAAAACAATCGCTATTATTATTCAGAAAGATACAGATTCCAAAGTTTCATTGATGTTCTTTGCGGTCTTTATTGATATTCGAATGAAATATATATATGTACTAACAATAAAAAAAGTACTAAAGCCAGGAGATATATTTCCATGTAGGTTATTCCTTATTAAAAAAAACATGAGATTTTGATCTGGTTTTTCGTAGCAATAAAAATTTATCTTCCTTTTCCACAATGAAAAATGCCCACCGGAAGAAACCTACTTTTCTACCTTCATACATATTCTCGAAAAGAAATTTCCAGGAAATAGCCTTTACCAGATGGCTGGTTACATAATGCTTAAAATTAAAGTTCACAAGCGGTGTAGCTCATGTTTGCACGCTTATATTTAACTTGACTTGTTTCATGTTTGTAAAGAGGGAATTTTGAAATCGATTTTTCACTCACTTCCTGTTGGGATAAAATTCTGAAATTGTGTGCAATTTTTATTCCTAATGACAATACAATCTTTTCCAATTTCTGAATTTAAATATCAGTTAATTTCTTAATTTTGATTCAGAATGAGAGGCGCCATCTAATATCGGATTTTGAGAAAAATTGATCGCAAGTTTCCATAATAATTTTGATAATGTATTAGGAAATGTCTTAAAGACTTAAAAGTAGTAGAATAATTTTTTTAATTCCAAAAAATTTTAATTTAAAAAATTTAGAAATTATTTTTAAAAAACGCTTTAATTAGCATACTATAAAGCAGAAAATATTTATCAAAAATCTCGAGATCAAAACAGAAGTGAGGTAGTGAAAACAATACGATAAGGAAACTAAGTCACGATGAATATCATAAGAAAGAGAATTCATAAACATTCATTAAAAATTAAAATATATTTTATAATATAGATGTAATTAAAACTCCAATTTTCTTAGAGTATTTATCTCGGGGCTTCACATTTTAACGATTTTTGCTTTGATCTCTAAATTTTTGACAAAAATAATTACATTAACCAGCGATTGGGCGTTGATAGTATGCCGACTGGAATCGATTCTTCCAGATTTTATTAACAAATAAAACTTTAAAGCTGGATGCTGTATTTTCCGAGTTTCCTTCGTGCTAGTTGAAAATTTTATTGCATTAAAACATTTTTATGATAAACAGTGGTAATAAATTCAGTATAATGCCAAATAAATAAATACAAATGATACAAGTAAATAGTTGTTTAAATCATTCGTTTGGGCCATCCTTCATCGATTTCTTATCATTTAATGCGATAATAATTTTATAGATGTCTTTAGAAAGTTCGTTTCGCTGGGATTTATTTGCGTATCTAGGCAACAGTGTAGCATACATTTCATCTTATACTATTTCATTTTTCTTTTCAGTCTTCTGCCGATCAGCTGTAATAGACATTTTTCTCTTTACTCTGCACAAAACAAGTTTGTCTGGTTATTCCTTTTATTCTTCGTTATTTCTCGCGCTACAAAATTTATATACATTAAATTTTTCTACTAAAAGAAGGTGATCCTTTCTGTTCTCTAAGATTTATGAATATATCTACAGAATTTATTCTTCTAAAAAATTATTTTCATAAGATGTCAATCTTTTTTTATTGGATATCATCAAAATCAATCAACGAGGCTTTTATAATTCTCTCAACCAAATAGCACTAAAAGAATCATCAATCGGAAATAATATCAAAGTGAACTTTTTCTTCATAAAGCTGGTTTATTTTCAATACTTGTCTAAAATGTGATCTGTTAGATGAATTGTTTCAACTTTCGCTCTTAAAATTTTTTCTAATTATTTAAACGTTGTTTAAATATTCTCTTAAGTAATTTTCGGACGATAAACCTATGCAGAGCAATCTGCAAGAAGTTCAGATATTCAAATTTTGCTTTGAAATGCTTCATATGTGTACGGAATCAAAAATCGGTTTCAGATCTTAAATTAATTAGAAATAAATTTGAAATTTAAGCAAAATCAATGCGGCTAAAAGTGGAAAAAGTGTGCTTGTATGTCATTTTAGCCTCCGACGAGATAACCTAACTTAATACAACAGTACGACTCAATAATACTTTATAATTAATGCTCTAGTATAAAACATGTCCTTTATTATTCATTTTCTAATTCTATAAACTGCAATTCGATATATAGCACGGTTATTAAAGAATATAGACAAAAACTGTATAAAAAGTGGAGAAGAAATTTAAATAACTGTGGAGCCATTGGGTTTTTAAATACGATACTACTCGAAAACGTTTAAAGTGAGCTTAACCTCTGCATTTCCAATTTCAAATAAACGACACATTTACAAAATTAAGACTGACCGATTTTCTAAAAAGTTTTCACCTCTCTGACAGCGATCATTGCAGCTACGGCGGAATTGGCACGGCCTTTCACTATGCCACGGAGTGTGCCCTCACAATCGCTTGGCATATGAGGAAGCCAGCGCCAAACTTTGAACAAGAATGGCTGAAAAGAGTCGCCAATAACCTCGTCTCTACACATAAAATTCGTAGGATAGTCAAATTCATAAGTGAAAACAGAGATCTCTTCCGGCCCCCTTAGCCTTCAGCTTTCCAGCGAGCTCAAACAACAAGCTCCAAATTACAAAACATCCCCCATCCCTTCAGAAAAGAAAAGTAAAACAACATCTAACGAAAAGAACACTAATACGAAAGAATAGTGTAAAAGTGAAAATTCCTGTGCTGTACTTAGTGTAAATATCTCTTTTTTATTGTTTGTTTAGTTTTTCTTTTTTCCTTAAATAAAATTCCCGTGTCTTGCCCATCAAACCGCTCAGTGACCAGTCTGGTCAAGGGTATGGGGGTAAGAGACGGCGTTCTGTTCTGCTACTCGCGTTATATAAGTTAGTATAATTTTGTATGGTTTGTAATAGCACTAATTCGTCCGTGTCCTTTTTATTAGAACATAAGAGATCAAAATAACTTAATCGATTCACGTGATGTCAGTCATGGGAGAAGCGTACATGCATATGTTATTGAATATCTAACCCAGATTTACCATACGCTTTATCTCCGCAGATGCGCAGAGGGATACTAAACTAAATTCAGATAGCGCATTTGACGAGTGTCGCCTGAACATTAATAGACTCCTTTGGGACAGCTGGTGTTTGCGTTTATTCATAAAGCAGATCGTCTCTTAACAAGTAACACCACCTATCTCAATTTTTTGAAATTTCAAAGACGAAAATGCTTTTCTTTTTCCAACCTGTAACAAATATTTCTGTATTTTTTAACATATATGATATGAAAATGAGACCGCATGTGCCTACCAGGTGTGAAAAAAATTCATAAATATTAGTTATTGGTTGCGAAAAATTGAGCATTTTCTTCCTCTTTGAAATTTCAAAAAATTGAGATGGGTGGTGTTGCTTGTTAAGCGACGATATATTAATAAAATATTATTCCAACGTGTTTCATAATATGAAACAAGTACAGTATATATCAAATACAGTGGTACCTCCCTTAACGGACACTCCCGAATAGCGGACACCTCTAATTAACGGACATTTTTACGAGTCCCAGTCCTTTTATATAGGACAATCCATGTTATTCCCTCTGGATAGCGGACACTCCGAATAGCGGACAAGTATTTTTGAAAGACTTTAAATTAAAATTAATTTGTTAAACTTTAAATCTTTACAACGAACTTTTCCCGACTCCTCCCTTCCGTGCTTGACACAATGGAATTCGACCCTAAAATGTGCACAATGGTATTCTTCTGCCCCCTCACCCTTTCTTTCTTCCTATTCTTACAAAACTCCCCGTGTTTCTTGGAATTTAGAGGCGCGAAATCTGTTTGGGGGGCTTGGTCGTTGGTCACTGGCGAGGCGAAAACTTTACTTGTCTATTCAGTTTAGTCCGACAGTGCAAACAAATTAAAATGATGTCGAAAAGGAAAAGATTGAATTCGAAAGAAAAAAATTGACGTTTTAAAAAATTTGACGTTTTATTGAAAAGGAAAAGCTGAGCGTTCGTAGACTTGCCGAACGTTTCCACGTTGGTACAACGCAGGGTAGTGAACTTCTGAAGGATAAAGAAGAAATTCGAAAAATGTGGGTCCTGAATTCGAACGAAAATTTGAAGTTTCGTAAGATAGAAACAAGCGAAATTGACGAAGAGTTGATGAAATGGTTCCGTTCTGCTCGTGCAAAGAACATTCCTGTAAGTGGTGTTTTGCTCCAAGAAAAAGCCAGAGAAGTCGGTGAAAGTTTGGGATTAGAAACTTTTAAGGCCTCAGATGGATGGCTGGAAAAATTCCGGACACGTCACAACATTTCACACAGATTCGTCACAACAGATTTGTGGCGAAGAAAAATCTGTAAATCCAAATGAAGTAACAGATTGGTTTGGAAAGCTTAAATCTTTGCTTAAAGGATATGATGACAGACATTTTCAATGCCGATGAGACTGACCTCTTTTACCGCGTCCTTCCGGAAAAGACCTTATGTTTAGAGGGTGAAAAATGTAGTGGCGGGAAAATTTCAAAAGAGCGGCTCACTCTTTTGTTGTGTTGCAACATGCTGGAAGACTTCGAAATTCCAGTTGTTATTGGAAAAACTAAGAAGCCTAGATGTTTCAAGAACATTGATGTACGAAAACTTAGTGTTTCGTGGAAGTCAAATAAGAAAGCGTGGATAACCACTGAGATAATGAGCGATTGGTTGATGGAGTTAGAAAAAAAAATGAAAAAACAAAAGAGAAAAATCATTCTGTTCATGGGGCAATGCTTCTTCTCATCCTCATGATTTAAAGCTCAAAAATATTAATTTAGTTTTCTTGCCTCCTAACACCACTTCGATGCTACAGCCACTTGATCAGGGAATTGTCCGCAGCTTTAAAATAGGAGACATAAAGCTACTTCTGAGACATGTGCTTTCACAGATTTCCTCCTGAAAATCCAGCGAAGAGTTGGCAAAATCGGTATCTGTTTTAGATGCAATTTCCTGGACTACGTCAGCCCTTAAAAAGGTGGAACCTGGGTGCGTTCTAAAATATTTTAAGGCGGGATTTTTGAGTACAAGCGAAGTGGCAACTGACAGTACTACTGAAAAAAGCGAAAGAGAACTTGCGGATCTAGTAGCCAATTTGGATTCAAATGTCAGCGTTGAAGAGTATGTCAAGATTGACGACGATTTATCCATTGAGGAAGAAAACCTGCATGTTTTCAATTTCATTCATTGAGACACAACTGAAGCACTGGCCCTTTCTGAGGATGATGATGAGGAATCGCCAATGGAAGACTGCAAAATCGAAGATTATTCGGAAGCACAGAAATACAGCGAACAATTAAAACAGTTCTTTCTGAACAATGAAGATTCCGAGGGACTAGCAAAGCTAAATCCTATGAAGATTCACCTTGAAAAACAGGATTGCTGTGTAAAAAAGAGAAATCAAACTTTCTTAACAGATTTTTTCAAGTAGTAATTAAAATACTAAGCATTGTATTTTGGGATAATTTAATGCAAGATAAAAGAATTAGCACACAATTAACAGGTAAAGTAGTAAATAGTTATTCTTTTCTTACCTAATTAATTTTTCCTTTTTAATTAAAATTGCAGCCGTAATTTTCAATCAAATGTCAAACAGAAGTGCAAAAGCTTTTTTATAAAAAGGTTGTCCTCCCCAATAACGGACACCTCCTAATAGCGGACAAAACTTTTGGTCCCGTGACTGTCCGCTTTTCGGAGGTACCACTGTATAATAACTTGCTTTTAATTTCCAATTGATTTTGAAAAAGTTTCTGTTGGCACTTCTGAACTTGTAAATAATAAATTAAAATTGACCAATGTTGACACTAATAATGCTCCATTTGACAGAATTTCTTTTTTTCCAGATAACTTCTGAGAGAATATGCCGGTCATTTAAAACAAGGCATGGGGTGCAGCCCAAGTCAGTCGTCATCTGCTATTCTGGTGGAGCCACGAAGGTCGCCAAGTATTAATGAAATGAAAAGTAGCGATGAGTTACCTGCAGATTCTCAGAAAGAAGAATTCTTAAAGGAAATGATAGACGATGCTGATGTTCCTAATGAGGAATTTCTACAGGTGACATTCTGTTCTTTTCTAGATTTTAGATGATAAAAGAATCGAATATACTATAACGTGTGTTCCAATGAAAGGAAACTACGGTTATATCTGAAGAATTTTTTTAATTACAGTTCACGTGTAGCATGACACCTACACATAATTGCCATTGCTATTGATGCACTGATTCAGGATATCCATTCCACATTTGGGAAAGGAATGCAAGGCTTAAGAGTAAACTCCTGGATTGCTGAAGAATCCAGTTTTCCATGGTGTCCTACTCTTTCTTGTCGCTGGTGAACCGCTGACCTTTCAGTGATTATTTAAAGGGGAGAAGTCACAATATCGGGGCTGTGCATAGGATGTCTGAGGACTTTCCACAGAAACTGTATGAGCAGGTCGAGGTTCTTTCTTGGCCACACGTGGCTTAGCGTTGTCCTAGAGAAGCAATATATCTTTCGAGAGCTTGCTTCTGCGCTTGTTTTTGATGGCATGTTTAGACAGGTCAGCAACGTCCTGCAGCACCGTTGAGCGTTAATTGTTTCTCCCCTTTCTTGCCAATAGAGGTTCTTCTTCCTCGAAAAAAAATTGAACATCACTTTTCTGGCCTTCATGACAGTGTGATCTTTTTTTTTGGGGGGGGGCGTGGTGAGCCGGGATGCCACCACTCCATGCTCTGTCAATCAAATACATTAACCCATTAGACAGCGCCGACACGATTAGACAGCGCCACTGCAGCAAAGGTCTTCGTTTCATTTGAGCAAACCTTATAATGGGAGGTGTTTTTTTTAAATTTTATGATTCTTTAACTTCATACATCCAATTAATCATACGTGTGAACATTAATCACATTGCGAACCAGTGCTGATGTGTACAAATATTACATGTAGGCAGCGAAATTTAATTTTATCAACAAATATACATCTTGTATGACAAATTTTGAATAATATGTGTTGAATGAAACAAAATATATAATCTGATGTTACAGATTATTAACATTAAATAATAGAAATTACTGTTCAGCAATGGATTCCGAGACTACCACTTTTGGACGATTTCACAACGGAAAGGGATGCCAGGCAATGAGTCATATGAGCGCATTTCCGGAGTTCTTTGTTAGATCGCGCTTGGTAAAATGTAAACATCACCCTTCTATTCTTCACTTTCTCCCTATTTTGATGAAAATAACTCCGCCTGGCGCATGCGCAAAAGCGCGGAGGGTTTCCGAATCCGTTGCTAAACAATATATGAAAATGTTTAGTTTCTTTAAAAAATGAAACGAAAAAGTTCTTTTTTTTAGAAATTTCATTTCAAATATCACCACAATCCTTTCAATAAACATAAAACTTAATTTTAACCTATCGCCTAACAGACGTAAATTTAGATAAAGTTTAATTTCACCATAACGGCTAACGTTGCGTTAATAAAGGAATAAGATTTTGTAGTTTAAAACTGGCGGCATTTGAAATATTTCATCAAATAAAGCTGCTGAGCATCTGGTTTTAATGTTTTTAGACAGTTTTTACGTGATATTTATTACTGAATTCTTATTTATTCATCCAGTTTCTTAGAGTTATTTATTCCCATGTTCAATATTCATACTCGTATTAAATCAAAATAAGATAAACTGTATTGTCGGTTGAATAAATTGGGTAGCAACCTAGAAAATGCATTAATTGTCCACGAATTTCATTAAATGTGATATTAGGCTTATAATCTGTATTTAAATGTTACTCAGTTCCAGTTTTGTTAAAATTGGTCAACTACATACCCTCGCCGATCCCGCCCACCCAAAGGGTTTAGGGCCAAAAATTGGTCAACTGCATTTGACTCTTCTCAAAAAATGTTCATTTTTACTTTATCGTATACGAAGTACAGTAATGCACCGTTTATATGTCTTTCAAGAGGCCGACGTAAAATGACGTATAAATGAAAAGTCTTTTTATCGAAATGTTACTAAACAACTTTGATTGTTACAAATTGAATGCTACTAATGCAAATTCATTTAAATGTATTAATTTTAAAGATTTTTAAGATAGTAATAGTACAATACTACATAATATGAAAATCAATAATTAAATTTTAAAATTAAACATTTATCATAAAAGTGAGGAAATCATACCTTTATTGCATATCTTGAGTACTGATTATAAATATGTTTTACGATTTATGTGCATACAGGTAGGAGTTTAATTAAGAAAATCTTTAACCATCGTCGTGCTGATTGTCTGTGAGTATTAAGTACATCATTATGGATCGAATAAGGCTCATTGAATAATTTTTCACTATTCTTTTGACAAAAGAAATAAATTCAAAAAGTTTTTCAAACTTCTTCACCAGACAATTTGTCTTCTATTATTAATAAATTGTGAGTACTTTCGAAGTCATGTTATCTTTATCACAGTTCACATACTAGAAAGGAGGAAATTTTCACATTTTAGAACAGGAGAAAACGGCGTATAACCGAAGTTTTGCGTCGTATAAACGAAGTACTTAATCATTTCAATGAATACGAATGAATCGGGACTGTGATGAAACGACGCATAAATGGTGCTTTATTATATATAGAGAGAAAGTATTGCAATTGTCAAAAAATTTTGATGAATCTCGACGTTTTAGACCTCCCTAAGTTCTGAAAAACCATTCTAAGAATTATGTCAGTCGGTCTATCTGTGAACACGATAATTCACAAACGCAGTAAGTTAGACGGGTGAAATTTGGTAATTGATATTCACAAAAATATTGTAGACCTGTATCCAATTTTGGATGAAATCCATTTATGGCAAGTCTATCCGTTCGTACGCGAGTTCGCACGATAACTCAAATACGCAGCAAGCTAGATGGCTGAAATTTTCCATACCCTTTTTCTACTAGAACTGAAGATATGTGTTAAATTTTGGGCAAAATCCGCCAAAGCGTTGGCTGTATGTCGGTCTGGCTGTTCTTATGTATGTAAACGCGACAACTCAAAAACGTAACAAGCTACATAAATGAAATTTGGTATGATGCCTTGAAAGCAAAATTGCAGATCTGTATCAATTTTTGGAGAGACAAAATGCATTCTCAGTTATCAATCACTATGATACGAAACTTAACTCAAAAGACGCCATTTTGTGTACATTTACCAGAAAGGCGAGACTAATCTTATTTTCTGCAGCTAGTTTAATAATTCATGTATCACGTTAAGAAAGAGATAATAAATGCTAGTTCTTGACACTGGTATAAATTTCCGGAGTAGAAATTATATTATTTGTTGTTATACATATATATGTGTGTAAATTACCCCCCTCCTTATTCTACAATAGCTTATCTTGTTAACGCTTAATTTAATTTACAGCTCAGATTTCAGTAAATTTCTCTTAAATTATGTTGAAAACACCAAGATTAAGACAGCTTTGAATTAAAATTAAAATTGAAAAAAATATTTTTAGAAAAATGATCGGAAACTCGTATCGGTAGAAAATCATTTTTTTTTTTTTCAAAACCTTTTTGTAGATGTATATTAAGACTTACTTTCGAATCCCTTGCATTACCTCGAAAATAATTTTTTTTTAATTCAAAATTACAAAATGTTAACTTCAAAGCCTGACTAACTGGTGGTATATACCAATTGAAAATTGTTTAGGAATACCTATTGACTTGTTAAATAAAGCAAACAAGGAACAACGGAATAAGTTCAGTATAGCCACTGAAGTGAAAATGTAACTGTCGTATAAACAGGACGCTGGGTGTTAACGGGATCAAATAAAAATTCCGGAAAGTGTTGATACCAACTTTATACGATAAGCAGGGATGGCGCCAGTGGGGTGTCCGGGGGATGCTGTACCCCCTTCGGGGAAAATTTTTATACCCCGTTCACGCTATAGGCTATTCAACTAGTAAATAAAGATTTGGCGAAATTTCAGAGGGTTATCATTACGCTCCTCCCCTTGTCAAGCAAGTCGTACCTCCCTTGTCGGGGAGACCCTGACCCCCCCCCGTCGGGAAGATTCTAAAGCCACTCCTTCTTAAATGTTTCTTATGTGTGTATGGTGAAGGGCGAGAGAAATTATTTTCTACTTATATCTCTTCGAGTTATTATTTTTTTAACTCCTTTATTTCATTCTCATGACAAATAAAAAGAAGTGATTACACATTCAAATTCCTTTTGGTTTGTTTTATGTTTGTTTCCTTTATAACTCATGGCTTAAACTCATTTATCAATTTAAATTATCACGAAAATTTTATTGAATTTTTCAGTTTTGTCCTAATCAGCTGAAAGTTCAAAAACGGGCATATTTTTAACTTTTACTCATTTTTAACTAATTTCTGTAAAAACTTAGAACTTTTTCAATCTTGCCTGGCTTAAATTAATTCAGTCAGAATAAGAGTTCAAAATATCTTTTAAAAGAAAGTTCTAAAAATCTTCATTAGAATTCACAAAATTGGATTACTTATAACTCTTAATGGAAATTATTTTAAATTTTGAAAACTAAAATACAACTTTATTTTGATTGTACTGCATGGTGTTAAGAAAAAAACTGACAAATGTTGTCAACTTCTCAATAAAAACTGTGATAAAATTCCTAAAATTTACGTTAAATAAAATCTTTTACACAAAAGACATAAATGATAGCTCATTTTTTACCACTATACAAACGAACTTGTCAGAAATTTTCGTTCATAGGAAATTCGCGTTTCATAAGATATGTTCCCGTATCACGAAAATAAAATTTACTGTCCAGTTATTTAGACGCCATCATTTCTGGTATAATGCTGTTAGTGAACACAATCTTTTTTATCGCATGCGTTTAAAAACAAGATAATAACATACATAAGTATTCATTTAAATAAAAATTCGTTGAACGAAGAAAATTAACCAGTACGCATTGACATAATAATCTATATTTATCCCAGTATCGATTCAATAAACTATATGTAATTATTCCTTTATGCAAATATACATGGAAAGTTCATTTATATAAATCAGTTTGGTCACGCAACTTACACGTAATCAAAAGAGAATGAATCGAACAGCGCAAACTTAAAGACTTTCTTCAATCGCAGCATAATTTCTTTAATCATCTATATCTATTATGCCATTTAACGAATCCATAATGAATTTTTCCAGTTAGTTTTCAATACTTTTTGAATTTCGTAGCTGTTAGAGTCTGCTTGATCGATACAAATC
The DNA here is from genome assembly GCA_013235015.1 of Araneus ventricosus. Lineage (NCBI taxonomy): Eukaryota > Metazoa > Arthropoda > Arachnida > Araneae > Araneidae > Araneus > Araneus ventricosus. The sequence continues at coordinate 1,150,729 of BGPR01000005.1, forward strand.
AATCTCTTATAATCAGTTCTTAAATTTGAAATCTTTATTATAGATTTAATAGATCTTGTCTATTGGAGCCTCAGACCTGTGGCATATCTTGCAATAATTTTTAAAATAATTGGGTTTTCTTAGCATTTCCATATAAAGAATTCCATAATCTGATGCAAATGAATATCAAATCATTAACCCCTTAACCGGTCTCACCGTATAGTGTACATTCTATCGAAAGTGGATCCCAACTGGTTTCCCAGTATAACGTACAGGCATCGATATTTCCTCCTTTCTTTTTTGTTTGCGATTATTTTTAATTCTTGTAAAGAGACTGTCAATATTTTACAACAGATGGCGTAGCTTGTCCATGTCACTGATATGCTTTTCCATTCTTATTCTATTAAGTATGGTGTTTAATTATATGCAGCAAAAAATATTTTTGTCAACATTTCAGGGAAAATAACTGACCAATTAAAGGGCTAATCAAATACATCCTGTAACCGCAATCTTAGTCAAAAAAACTGATCATCGCTCCTTCGCATTTCATCGTAATAGGAGCCAGCGGGAGTTACTTTCTCGACTTTCTCGTATATTTATACAATATGGCGCGGTTTGTATTAAGCTTCGTAGTATAAGTGTCCAAAATATGATTTTTATTTATTTAAAGAAAAGAACACTACAGAGAAAACTCCATTTACGGAGTGCTATAAACAACAAGCACACAAAGAACAAAAGCCACAATGAGTAAATCACAAAAAATGCACTATAAAATAAAAAGGTGAACACAGAGAATACACAAAATTATAAAAAATTTCAAACGCATATATAATTAAAAACTAAAACACATAATCACAAAAACATTTAAACACACTATGATTCTAAAAGTCGTATTTTTTTTAAAAAAATTTAACATTATATTAAAAGACCATTTCCAAAAGGCAAGGGTTAAAAAGTCAAAACACACAGCACCGAATCCTCAAAAAAAAAAAAAAAAACAGGAGTTTAAAATTTAAAGATGAAAATACACACTTGAAATAAAAAATAAATTGCAACACTTAAGATAAAATGCAACATGGCGCCGAAAGCAGAGAACAAAAATTAAACACAACCTATAAAAAACATTTAAAGTCTACTGTGCCCTCTACTTCGTTCCTCTTAGGATCGCCAAATCTTTGCCACAAAGAACGGAGATGATAGAACATTTGGTTTTGGTTGCGCAATGATGTTTTTAACGAGTATCATGCGCGCATGCACGGAAATTGATCTTCTCATCGGTGTTTTGAGCATTACATGATATTGTACCTCGTTCCGATTGGACTGTTTTGTTCATCTTTTCGATATGATTGGTCGATTCATTCGAATTTGAATAAAACTTCGTTTGGAATTCTTCGGTTTGAATATCAGTTCAGTATTGTGTATGTTATTCTGTGTGTTTCGTTTCTCAATGAATGAGCGAAGCTACGAATATTCCTCTATGCTGAAAGCGAAGCAGCTGATGTTTTTATAACTTAAAAAATTTGCCCGGTACACACTTGAAATGCCGCAGGCATTGCGGGTTCAATCTCTCCTTTTCAGGTGACGCATGCGCAAGAGAGCAATAAAAAACGTACTGCACATCCCAAACAGTATTTGGGGACGGCAAATGAAATTGCGCCAAGAAAAATAGGCGAGAAGCAGGCCGGCACAGTAGACTCCAGGTTTACCCATTTAAAAATGGTCGAATACATAAGAACACGGAAAATTAAAACGCATAAAAATAAAAAAAGCTGGATATTAGTCGAGAGTAAAAAGGCAAAATAAAACACATGTATTTAAAAGTTATAAACATTTCGAATTAAAAGCGCCAGGAGACATTAAAAATATCAAGTTCATCAGAGAACTTGTTAAAAATTTTATAAAATCCGTTTAAAGAGAAATTGATGATATAATTAAATCTAGAAAATACCTCTTGAAATTAACTATGGTTCCTCAAAGATCTGGCAGGCACAGCGAAATTTATAGAGCTCAATATATTACTACAATCGATTGAACCATTAATAATTTTGTAAAAGAAGAGAACGCAAAAAACATCTAGTCTAGAACACAAACTAGGCATATTAAAGATATTACGTAGACATGAAGAAGATACATCTTCTAAGTAAAATCCATCTTTCTTATAAAGTAAATATCGCAAGAAGTTGGTTTGTATTAGCTCAATAATTTCAATTTTGTTTCGGCAATTGGGATCCCAGATAATACTGCAATATTCCAGATTGGAACGGACATGAGCTTATTACAAGACCTTCAGGGCAAGTTCATTGGAAAATTCTCTTGTTTTGCGTTTAAGAATACCTGCGATATACCTTAAACACCATGGAATCAATATGTTGGTAAAAATCAAGTTTAGCGTCAAAGACGATACCAAGATCCGTGACTGAATTTGAGCGTAATAAAACAAGATTGTTAATTTTATACACATAATTCAAAGGTTGATCTTTTCGAGTATAACTAGGAACACTACATTTGTCAATGTTAATGTGTAATCTGTTGTCTGTGCACCACTTAAAAAGACAATCAAGATCTCTTTGTAAAAGAACAGAATACAAATTGGAATGAATTGAACTAAACAATTTCAAGTCGTCAGCAAATAAAAGACACTCGGAGTACTTAAAAACACAAGTAAGGCCATTAATGAATAAAATAAAAAGCACAGGTCTAAGATTAGAGCCCTGTGGGACACCGGAAGTACTTGTAAACTCATGAAAAACAGGATTATTAAAATAAACATAGAGTGTCCGATTGCATAAATAAGAAAGAAGCCAATCAGTCAGGTTTACATGAAAACCAATGCCATGTAACGTTTTTAAAAGAATACCAAAATCGATAGAATCAAAGGCTTTAGAAAAGTCGATGTAAATAACATCAAGTTGAGAGCCAGATTCAAATAAAGAAATAATTTTACCCGTCAAATAGAATAAATTAGTGGTTGTTGAGCGCTTTGGTATGAACCCGTGTTGAAATATAGAAATTAGGTTTTTAACTTGGTGGAAAAGCCTCTTATGGATTATACTCTCGAAAATCTTAGACATAGGACTTAAAATAGCAATGGGTCGATAATTTTTACAATTCTGTGCATCGTCTTTTTTAAAAATAGGAATAATCCTTGTTTGCTTCCAGACATGAGGAAATAATTTTGTTCTCAACGACAGACAAAACAAGAAGGGGATAAATGAAAATCTCTGCGCATCCCTTAATAATAAAAGAAGGAATGTCATCAACACCAACAGTTAGGAAATATTTCAATTCCCTTATAGCCAAAACTACATCATCATAGGTTACGCTGTCGATTTTAACAAGATCACCGACGCAGTTGCTTTTGTATTCATCATCTCCGCCAAAATCTGTGCTAGGCTTGGAAACAGGACTAAAATAAGCAGCAAAAGCATTTGCGATATCGCCATCATTTTCATAACACACGTTATTATAATATAAACTATTAGGAGAATTGATGTTTTTATTTTTGAAATAAGATCATAAAGATTTAAATTCATCAAATGAATCCGGATTAACTTTTAAAGCTAAATTTACGGACCATGGCCTTCCTTTTTATTAATCTCCTGGTTTCCATTGAGTACCAGAAGGGAAATCTCACAGTAACATTTTTTAGAAGGAATAGTTCTCCTGAAAACATTGTTTAAACAATTATAAAAGCTAAAAACTGCATCATTTATGTCATTAAAATCAAGTAAAAAATTCCAATCAGTCTCACGGAACAAATACCACATAGTTAAAAAATCTGCCCTTTAAAAATCAAGTCTAAAAATATTTACATTCCTCTTATTGAGGTGGACAGGTACAAAACCCATGGAAACTGACAGAGCAGGATGAGGTTTATCCTCAGGTACCAAAGGGTTATCGCTGTGCCAGACAGAAATATCATTAAAATCTACATCAGTCAAAATCAAATCAAGATATTTATTATTACAATTAGGAGTATTGTTATATTGACCCAAATTAAAAAGATTCATAAAATTGGACAATTCATAAACAATTAGGTTGTTGTGATCGCAAAAATCATCATATATAGATAAATTAAAGTCACCACAAATGAAAATTTTATTTAAAAAATCCAAATTCCTCAAAATAATCAAAAAAGAAAGGCGCTGTTCCGGCGTCTATATTTCGTGAAAGCATCGGGATAAAATCATAAAACAAGTGTTTCGTATTAATATGTAATTTAATTATCAATATCTTTAATACAATATTTACACAGAGTAGTATAATGGTTACAGAATAGATAAATCACAAGCTACCACAGACCCTTGCTACATGCGATAAACTTGCGATTTATCTATTCTGTAACCATTATACTACTCTGTAAATATTGTATTAAAGAGATTGATAATTAAATTACATTAATGTTAATACGAAATACTTATTTTATGATTTTATCCCGACGTTTTCACGAAAAATCTACGGCGCGGACCCGAACTGTGCCTTTCTTATCTTTCATTTAGAGTAGCTTTTGATGGCACCATCTGTTGACAGTATATAGAACTACATTTCGCGTATGCGCAGTAAAACATTATTTACTACAAATGCTCATATTTCCCGTAATATTCAAATTTTTGAATTCAAATTTTAATACAATGTTTCTTTTACGTATTGTCAAGTATTCTGTAAGTTTCGTACAATTCGAAAGAAAAATCTGCATGTCATAATCAAAAAGCATGCGGAGTTTGAAATTTTCAATTTAATACCGATTTTTACTTATAGTCTGATAAATATTTTCATTCCCTCACTTTGGGTCCTAGTAATACTCCTCAAGCTCTTTAAAATGACACCAGAATCAACCTCCTAGCTAAACGCGTTTCCACGCTACACTTACTTATAACCTTATATAAAGCTCATTTATAACAATCAAGCGCATGCGTCTACACTGGTACGATGACATCACAGGCAAAACAAATACTATGCGACAAACTCTTACAGATATGATCTATCCGTTGTAGGGTCAACCGTTCTTTTGGCATTATTAGTCTCGTAGTTATTAGCGATTCAAATCTGACGGTATTTTGTCACACAAGAAAGTTCGACCGATTATCACTGTAACAAGCGGAAAGACGTTTTCACGTCAAAATTTAACATACCTGTCCACATGAGAGGAAGATGGGAAACACACAAAAGCATCTTTTTCCTGCGATTTAACTTGACTGAAATCCAAATAGCCTCGAGATCCAAGCCAGGAACGACCAATTTACGGTTTTTTGATAGCCATAAGAACACCACCACCCCGTCTGCAAGAATTAGCTGAGGAGCCACGGTCCTTTCGAGAAACAAGATATCGATCATCGAATAGATGCAAGGAATCTATATCCTCACAAAGCCATGTTTCAGTAACACAAATCACATCATATTCCACAGAACTATGAAACTCAACAATTTTGGTGCGTAAACCACGAACGTTTTGATTAAACAAAGAAAGTCATTTCGAATCTGTGATGACGCATCTAAGCAAGAAGGATGGCTGCTGTCGGATCCAGGAATGACTTCTTGGGATATCTGGTCATTTCTTAGTTTACCATAAAACTCGGCGATTAGACAACCCTCAGGCAAAAACGATGCATCCAATAACTGTTGATGACCATTTTCAAATACCTCGATGTGGAAAGATGCATAGGTTTGATACTTTGTTTTTAAGTCTATGACACTGAAGAAATTTCAAATTCAGTGGAGTCAAAAAGTTGGTAATAACATTCAACGTGGTATCAGGTCCCAATTGATATAAAAAAAAATATCGCCTTCGTCTTTGGCATTTTACCAACTATCTTTAGGCCAGAATTTTTCCCAGAGCCATTAATTACAATTTGCGGATTTACCCTTTTATCCTTAACTACAGGGCCAAAAACATTGAATTTACCTTCAGGTATAGCTGAGGGAGTTTGAGCCACATCTGCATACGTAGAAGTCTCAGTCACAGTAGAAGATTTTAACTCAGCTTCAATAATTACCTGCTGCAAACTTGGGCGAGGTTCTCCGGTCTGAATGGTATCGACACTTGGGCAAATGAGTTAAGAAAAACTATCTACTTTACTGTAAATGTCCTTTCGGAAAGCAGTAAACTCATTCTTTAATTCGATAAATGGATCCATCATAGAACTTGTTTGTTCAGATTCCAAATTCTTTTCAGGTACAAGGGAAGAAACTGCTTCTACATATAATATTAAGATGTCAGCCTTGAAATTCGAAAATCCATCCTTATCCTGAGCATTGGTAGACTTTTTCTCGGATACTGTCTTCAAAATATCATGTAAACCATTAAGTTTTTCTTTTAAAAACTTCACTTTATCTTCCCGCATGACATCGCCGTCAACAACCCTCAGCGCCATGTTGCCACATTCCTGGTCATAAAACCATATGTCGAATTCCATTAACCTTCCAGCGGGCGCGCGTTTGTAAGAGATATTTGAACTGTGCATCGTATTACATATTTATATCGTTATTTTATATATTTAAGTGCAATTTTACTTATAAAATCTTTTTTACTATTAGGCTAATAAATACAGATAACAGAAATAAAAGTTGCATTTATTTTTGCAAAATAAAACGATATATATATGTAATACGATGCACGCTATGTCGTAAAATTTTAAGTAAGTGCGCCGCTGGAAGAATATCGTGAATGCATAAACCCTACTGATGAACTGAGGCAGGAAATCGACTCATAATTGGTTGTCTTTGCCTTTCAGAGCCGATGACGTCGTTTTGCTCGTACGAAAAATTATAACAAAACAAGTCATTGAATGCGGACTTTGAATTAATTTAGGTTTCCGCTGTTTGGACATCGCGAATTTTGATCTACGATAAGCACCTACGTCGCTTTATTTAGTCGACTCTTTGTCTCTGTTATGATTGCCGTACGCTCGTGAAGTGCTAAAACGACGTCACGTTCCCCTCTAGCCAATGATATTGTGATTTTCTGCCACAGTTCTATTAGGGTAGGTTTGCAAGTATGAGATTTATGGTTGGTTGGGAGTCACTTTTCCGCACGTTAACACGGGAAAAGTGACATCTCCACCCAACCTACCGTAGACCCTTAATCTAGATCGTTATATGTTTGAGTTTTATATTCACTTGTACGCGAACGAACAGGTATACTTCCTAATTGACTGGTTCACTAAATTTAATAGAGATCTACCATTATGGTGCAAAGATCAATTACCAAATTTTATCCGTTTATTTTTTCTGTTTTATAGTCGCATTTATTTAATTTAACTTGTTTTATATTGTAAATACGCACATTGTAATTGATTTTTTTCAATCACTTCCCAATGTGCTAAAGTTTTGAATTTATGGACACGTGTGTATTCTTGATAACAATATGCTATTTTAAGATTTTCAGAACTTTATCTGTTAATAAATAAATTTTAATAAATTTTGATTCATAGAAGTGGAGCCACCTAATAGAGAATTTGAGGAAAAATTTATTTCGAGATTCCATAATATTTAAAATAATGAATTATAAATTAAAGATTATTAGAATTATTCAAAATTGGAGAAAATTCAGATAAAAATTTCTACTTTTTAGTACACTAATAAAAGTTTTTAACAACTTTTTTAACTCGACTTGTTGAGTTATGATATTAACAGACAAACAGAAAGACGTAATTCCAAAAATTGCTTTTTCGGAATCGGAGAGATCTAAAACGTTAAGATACAGATGTCTATATAGTTTTAAATTAACCCTTAACCGTCGCGCCCGTCATATTGACGTGCATAGTATTATCGCATTTTTAGGCTTACAAACTAAAATTTAATCATTAATTAGCTTTATAATTTGACGCGAAAATTACTTAGAATCCATAAGCATCTCAAGTATTCTATGCCTTCTTAGATGAATGAAAACGACAGCCCCTTTCCAAAACAGGAGGGGTCATCTTAATAGATAGCAAAGAAAATGAGACTCTTAAGGGGTTAAAAGCCCAGGGTTGCCTTTAAGCAACATACCCAATTTTGGCTTCTAAAACCTTGAGAATAAGACTGAAACTCTAATGCCTGTTGTTGCCAATAGGATATATACTGAAATTTTTATTAAATCAATTTACGTCATATAGATGGCAGCCTGAGTGCTGATAAAAAATAAAAATAAATTGATGTCTTTCACTTGAGGCTGCATCTTTTTAGCTTTCTCTGTACGCTTCAGAATACCATATTTTATTCTACAATGTTGAAGGAAATTCCTTATCTGTATTATATTTATTAAAATCCATCTGTGTTTGCTATTAAAGAATTTTATCAAGGAATTTTTTTTCTGAAATAAAACCCAGTGTTGTCAGTTGGTAATAAACTGTTTTTTAACCATAAACCATACTTAAAACAAAATAGGATTTTTGAAAGCATTTTTCCCATGCTTTTTTCAAGAAATGAAAGTCAAAAAACATTTTTAAATCTATTTTTTTTAAAATCTATCTTTTAAGTGTTAATAAATAGAGAAAGGTCTTTTTGTGGAGTGAAGTTAAGGGCAAGATTTTTCATTACATGAACTATTCATTATATAAATTTTTTATTCATAAAATACCATTTGTGGTATCTATTCCTAATTTTCGTGGCCTCGTAGTTGTAGCTGTCGAGGGTTCTTGTGAGAGATTTTCACTGAAGCAACTTAACTGTCTTTAAAAGTAGTTTACTTTGCATCCCGCGTTTTCCAAATATTTTCGCGTTTCTGGTGTATTTATATTAACTATTAAATCAAAACTAAGTGCTGAGTGCGATTTAAAATACGACTGACGTCATTCAATAATCAATTGTTAAAGATTTTTAATCACTTTTAGAAAACGCGTCAGCCCAATAAAGCTTGATAGCTTTTAATAAAATTTTCGAATTTATTGTCGATTTAATATTCATTTATGCACACCTTGTACAGAACAAGTTAATGTATTCTTCCAAAAAAAAACTTTTTTCGACTCGGACATTTATTTTTAACCCAATGATGGAAAAAAATCAAAATTCTTTACTAAAAAATTTAAAAAATAAATTCCGAGGTTTTTCATTATTTCTACGAGGTTTATTCTTTAAAATTTTGAAAATAGATAGATCAAAAATGGTTTAGGTTGACCACTCTGCAAGGGCAGATGGTTTAGGTTGACCACTCTGCAAGGGCAGATGGTTTAGGTTGACCACTCTGCAAGCGCAGATGGTTAGATATATAGATCCAACAAGTTGACCACCGCTAGGGCGGGTGGTATTTTATGGAAAAGGGACCACTGCTACGACGAGTGGCTGATTCACAGTTGGATTGAGTTAATCCTTGTAGATGGCGAGAGAGTCGGCTCTCAATCACTTCCTTTTTCGAAGGGAATAATTCCTTTGCTGAAATTGTAGGTGGCGCTGCAAGTGCACGTTACCTAACACACTTAAATTTAAAATTTGAAGATAAAAAATGACATTAAAAATACAGAATAAAAATATGAAAAAGAATAAAGTATTCAATAAAAAATAGTTTCATTCAATTGATCAGGAATAGGACATTACGGAAATACTGCAATTGCACACAAAAAACAGCCCTTTCAGAAAGAAAATACAAAACACTCTAAAACGAGATGCACTTGTGCGAAAGGCATTCCCCAACTACATCCCTCAAACACATTTCTATTTAACTCAAAACAAGTTATGGCTTTCTGTTCGACCTTAATCAACCCTCTACGTTGTGCATACCCGCGTTTTTACCTAGAGCTCTAACCTTCATCTGAAAATTATCACCGATTTCCTGCTGAATTTATTTTGTTCAGTTCCTTTAAATATTAATTTGCCTTCTTATTAACATCGTGTTGAGTTGCAAAGCAGTAAATGTCATGAAAAAACGTATCTGGAGACGGAAACCCCCTTTTTCCAAATTTTCACACCGCACTAACATCTTGAAGTGTATTCTCGCTAAAGTTCTAATTTAATCAATAGCATTAGCTTTTATCTAACATTTTATTGTTCCCCTTAATTATTTCATCTGATTTAATATCTCAAATTTGAATTGTTATATGACTAATTTAATTAAAAGACCAAACCTTAATTAGATGTGGAGGTGCATTTTGGATGCTTAGCATCCACGCGGTACTCCGTAAAGAAAACTCCGTTCCGTTCTAGGAGGTTTTCTACAAATCCCCAATTTAAAAAATACATTTCCTGACCACGGATTTTTTTTTTTTTTTTTAAATCTTTGTCGCTCTAGGAAACGAAACGGACATCTGTGCATCGCCCATATGGCTTAAAACTAGAATTAGAAAACTTTTTCTATATTTATGTAGAACAAGATTTTTGAAACTTTTTCCACTCGTGGCCCTATTTCGAATACAAAAATATTTCTTGACCCCATCTAGGGACGAAAAATTTTTTTGCACCCCCAACGAATAGGAAAACAAAAAAAATTAAAAAACGAAACATTCTAAAATGATAAACAAAAAATTTGTCGAAAATGTTTATTTTTAAAATTTTAATTTAATGTTTCGAATGAAAAGAAACTTTTTACACAGATTTTGTATTGTAGAATCTGGCAGAAACACTCGATCTTATTGTTTACGCGACGTATAGTTTTAAAAGCCCCGATGGAAAATAAATATTTTGAAACAAAACTCTTATTTTCACCACAATTTAAAAGTTAGCTCGGAAAATATGAAAGCATTATTTGTAAATATTAACTGAAAAAAAAATGAACAAAAAATGTTTCCTGACAAACGAGCATTTTAGATTCGCTTGTGATCTATCCTCTGTTACTGCTTGTTTGTATGTCGATGACTTGATTTAAAAGAGGATTTAAGGTGAGAAGGCGACTAGCAGTACTCTCACGGCGTTACCCGTATCATCATTCTTAGAACATTAGTTCTCATTTGGTCCTTTGTCAAGTCAAGATTGAAGACATGTGACACGCTAAGGCAATCATAGCACAGTGAAAAAGGAATATCCCCCCCCCCCTTTTTCAACCACGTAAATTCGAAAAAATCTTTGAACACATCACGAAAACAATTAAAAGAACAATGAAAAAGGTATTTCGACCGTTCTTCTTTTAAATTAGGAAGAAACGTTACAGTTATTACCTCAAAAAATTTGAAAAAGATAACGAAATTAGAATGTCGGAGACAGAAATTTTAGTACTTATTCTTAAAGTTTTCAGGGAAAATTGACTATATTTTAAAAATTTCTCCCAAATTCAGTAAATTATTTATAAGATGTTCGAAACAAATTTCATTAAAGCTACAATTGTTGCGATCGATTTTTTTTTCTCCCTACGATCATCAGAAACGATATTGTGCAAATACGTACGAAAAATCGCCCAAAACAGTATAAAATATCAAATAAATATTTTTCTACATTAACCCTTTGCACTCTTATGTCGCGTTAGACTCAATATTCTGAATGATGCATCTTTTTCACATTCTTGTTGGATAACGCTTATTATAAAAACCATATAATAGAAAAAACACACAGGTTAATTTTTAGGAGAAACAAATTAATAACAATATTGTTCAGCTCCCTAAAGCGCTAAATCAATTCTTACACTCACACGTATACAATTATGCATCTTATTATCTTTCGGAGTGCAAAGGGTTAAATTTTAAAATTTGGGCTTCGAGGTGCATTACGTCACAATAACGACTAACTGTGTGCCAAATTTCATCGCTGAAAGTGAGATAAATTCATCTGGTAACCTCACACACGCACACTAACACTTCCTTTTATAAAGGTAGTAATGAAACCAGTGGTGTAACTAGGGTGGTGCAGGTAGGGCACGTGCCCTGGGCGCAGTTGCCAAGGGGTGCAAAATTAAGGAATCAATTGTTTGCATTTAAAAGAAAAGTGTAGCTCTTATTCACAAGGATCTTAAAAATTGACATGGTTTCAACGAAGTGTGAGAAAATCTTAAGGATACAGTCATTTTTACAACCCGGAAACCTCAAGCTGCGACAAAAAAACAAATTATATTATGTTTCGGAGATTTGCTGATCAAAACGCTCATATCGAAATTAAAAGCAAACAAACAAACCAATATATATATATAAGAGAGAGGGAGATGAAAGACCACATGAAGTTTTGCAATTGGTAGTAAAAATTATCAATCCGTATTGATGTTGAAATCAAGATAAATGAAAGCGATTTCTTTAATAATTGACGAGAATCTATACTTATAAAAGGCAATGTTTGTGTGTGTGTGTGCGTTATCCAGACGAATCTATCACACTTACAGCCTTGAAATTTGGCACACTGGTAGCCTTAATGGTGACTCAATGCACCTCGAAGACGCAAGTTGATTTTTCGCACTAGTTTCTCAATAGAATGCTTTTGAATAATTGTACGAAAAAAAAAGACGCACCATCGAAAAGAGCATACGATTTCCGTTTTAATGAAATTAGTTTTGAATTTCTAACGTAATTTACTGAATTTTGAGAAATTTTTAAAAAATAGTCAGTTTTGCCATCGAAATTTTATTTTTGTTTTTAAATTTGCTGCATGAAACGTTCTAATAACACTATTATTTTCAAATTTTTCAGCTTATAACTACAAGGGTTCTGTCGGATTTAAAACAAGAACGTTTAAAATATCTTTTCCCGTTTTTTTTTAATTAATTTTTTCCTGCTCAGTTGAAAGATATTTTTCCTCTAGCAAGCTTCCGCATATTTACGGATCCTACTATGGTTTGGACTAAGGTCGCTTTTCATTGGCTCTCAGCGTCACGTGACTTCGCTTGCTTCTGAATGATGTCATAGGAGTGCGCTTAGTTTGGATTTCGATTTTTGTCTTAGCTATTGTATCATGGAGAAACCAAATCATCTTTATCTTGAATTCAGCATTCCCTTTAGAAATATCCAAATAATCGTAATTAAAAGATAATTTTGGTTTTTCCATGATGCAATAACTAAGATAAAAATCGAAATCCAAACTAAGCGGGCTCCTATGACATCATTCAGAAGCAAACGAAGTCACGTGACACTGAGAGCCAATGAAAAGCGACTTCGATCCAAACCATAGTAGGATCCGTAAATAAGCCAAGAGCCAAGCTTCCTCTCGCGACACTTCTCCGGAATGTTGCTGGCAATTTCATTGGCTGACGAGACAGAGAGCAGTTAAGGTCAGAACCTTCAATTGAATGACTTCGATTATTGTTTTCGGATTCGATTTTATATTTTGCTTGCTGTATAATAATCATTTTCACGTTGAAATTTTTTTAATATTGTTTCGGATTAACGTACTCTGTATTGCTTTTCTACAGTTGAAATGTCATTATCGCGAGGAAAAATAAGCGGGAAAATCAAAATAATGTGTATCTTTTGTTTTGTTTTCAGAACTTTTTCATGTCATTGTGGGCGTTTCATTTTTTTATTTATTTATTTATTATTTTTTCCCCATTTTGTTGAAGTCCTGGTTCCACGGGCAACGCCGTGCGCGTACTGCTAGCATACATAAGGAAGCTAAATACATAAGGAAGAGAAATTCAATTCCTGCCGTTATGTGAAGCGTTTTTTGTCCTCCCTGAGTTACGCTATTGTCATCAATTAATTTTACTGTTAACAAACACATTAAAATTTGCTTTGACTATTAAATCATTAAACTACCAGTACTCAGCCTAAAATAATTATTTAAATATGTAAATATGGCAGTATTTTTTTTTTTTTTTTGAAATCTTCATATTTAGCACATGTACAAACATTTTAGTACTAAATTATTGTAATTATAAACACCAGAAAGATTAATTTATAACATTTCGGATACACTAGAGCCTTTAAATTTTTTTAGAGATAATGTACCGTTTTTTATGCTCATAAATAATTACTAAAATAAAAAGGAAGTGCAATTTCATATGTCATAGACAAATTAATAACGTTATAATTTTAATTAATGCTTGAATCAGCATTTTTTTTTCGGCAATAGCGTATCCTCTAAATTCATGCAATGAATTTTAATTTTGTCATTAGGTGTTAAATAAAACATTATTATTTGTAAATTTTGATTAATAAATTTAAAGATATGTATGAAATTATTGATAATATTATATTATGAATATTATTAAATATATTTGTCACTAAGACTTTTGTATGATTTTATCTGTGTTAGAGCAAAAGATCTGTTTCAATTTTTAGAGTTTTTATATGCTGTCTATGGGCAAAAAAGTAATGTATATAATTTTTTCATTTTTATTTGTATGTATCTTGGTGGGTTTTTTTTTTTTTTTTTTCGATTGATTAAGAGATTTGTACACATTTTATATTATTTTTCAAATACGAGATAAATGGAATGCACCCTTATTTATATTTTTCTAATATATATCCAAAGTCTCTTGCAAATAACCTTGATTTTCTAATTTCAACCATATTTAAGGAATTAAAGTTAGAATGCACCAAATTTTCTGTGAAGGTTTAGCGAAATTTTATTAAAAAAATTGTAATCTGTAAATCGTATCAACTCAAAAAATATTTTATATATTGTTTTTTAAGTTTATTTGCACTTTTAATCTTTGCACTCCTCTGCATAAACTTTCCAAAAAGATAATGAGGAGTACATATGAAAAAAAAGAAGGGATCGCAGTCTCGGTATTTGCCCTGGGCGCCATTTTATGTAGGTACGCCTCTGAATGAAACAGCAACTTATTAGATTGAAATCCAGCAAATTACAAGCTGCTGTTCAACATATCTTTCGCCAACGCTCCTAGGCAGGAGAAATTGCAATTTTTTCTGTAGAACAAGAAATTTTAAAATTCTGTTCTCAACATACAAAATGTCTCCTAGCTTATATAGCGTTCGTCCACAAAATTATTTCTCGTCACGTGAATACATTCAAAATTACAACATCCGTTTTTATTTAGCCTTAATGTAGCTTCAAAACAGGATGTTAATATCATAATTCAATCCACAGAATGATTCCTCGATTCGTTCGGCAATATTAAGAGTCAGTTATTTGAAAGGAAACTTAAACGTTCCGAAGTTTTACTTAGAGAACAAGCAATTTAAAATTAAAAGCGAAAACAAGAGATCCAACGCGTTTCGACCGCGAAAGGACGTCTAGTCATGCTTCGACCTAGAAATCGCGTCGCGTGAAAGGAGATAAACCTGTTTCTATTTTGACACACTCTAGACGTGGCTCGGTGGTCTAGGGGTATGATTCTCGCTTTGGGTGCGAGAGGTCCCGGGTTCAAATCCCGGCCGAGCCCAACGATACACTTTTGCACAAAATGCATTTTTAGATCAATATTCTAAAGTCTGAATCAATTAACGCAAATAATTTTAACTGGACATTTTTTTCGAATTTAATGTTAATAATTTTTATTTATAAATTTTATTTTTCATTTTTATTCATTAACTATATCAAAAATCTGTTAACAAATTTTGATAGTAGTTGATTGTATAGACAACTGAAACGCCGTGTGCTTTATAGCTAAGCAAATTAATATCAAGACTTTATGAGCCAGATATATGGGAAATTCAATAACAAATCGACTACTTTTCTATTTATTTACTTATTTTTTACAACTAAAAGATACCAAAGACAGTAGAATGGTGAACGTCCCGAAGTCACAAAACCTAACAAACTTGATAGCCGCGACTGCCATTTATCTTTGTAAATTTTATTTCAATTAACCATACATATCATTTCTGTTTTTGTATTAGGCAATTATTTTTTTTATTTTGATTCATATTTTGGATTTAGCTCATAATTTTATTCATATTTTTTGGGCAGATCATTTTTTCCTTATTTTTTTCTCAAGACATTTTTATAAATGAATACGACACTAGGACACCATCATTTTGATTGTCTACAAAGAGTTATCAGTGTTAAAAGAATTATTTTTATCCCCAGACAATGGATAAAAAATTGTCAACTTCCATGTCCCGAATTTTAAGCATATGAAAATATCCTCTATCGCATAAGGGTAGCAATGCTTACGTGAAAAAAGTTTCCCTTTGTGGTTGCCTCATACCCGTCTAAATTTGAACTGTAATTTTGAATAAGTTCTATATCTTCGCTTAACAAGCAACACCACCAGTGGCGAATCCAGAATTCCGGTCGGGGGGGGGGGGGGGAGGGCACAAAAATTTGGCATCGTCGTGACGAATGTCAAACCTCATGGCTTAGGTAAACCAAAACAATTCAACTTCACAGATTTTATTAACCCGACAATAAGAATCATAAAGAACAGTACAATACTTTCGATAAGCTAATAAAAAATACAATGAAATAACTAGACAAAAAAGGTTTTCAACCGCATCAACGCTAAAAGTACAAGTGGAATGACTAGAAAAATAGGAAAATTTTCGAGCCTGTCAAGCCAGAAAACAATGTTGTCACGTTTTTATTATTTTTTAGAAAAAGGGAAATTAAGAACAAACAGTTGTAGTGATTTTAAATAAAATCAAGAATTCTGGTTTAGCTCTGGGGGGGCTGCAGCCCGATAGCCCCCCCCCGGATTCGCCACTGAACACCACCTATCTTAGTTTCGCAAGAGAAAGAAAAAGAATTTTTCATAACCAATAGATATATTGAGATAGGTGGTGTTGCTTGGTAAGCGACGATTTATATCAATTTTTTTATTCAAATAACAATTATAGTTTAATGATATTATTGAGTAACTTAAATTTGAAAAGTTGACTTGCTGATTACAAAAATCGATGGTTTGCGTCTAGATTCACGTGTTAAAACTTGTTTAACAAATGATAAAACGATTTCAAGCGAGAAGCGAAAATATAAAAGTGAAAAACTATTGATTATTGAATTATTTTTTTAACTTATAAATAACAAAACGCCCGTTTTCTTTCGATCAATAGCCACTTCATACTGTGACTGCTTGCATTACAGGCTACAATCGATTGCTTATTACTTACAAAAACAAAAGAGAAAAAATCTACGTCATACAGAAACGCCTGTTAAGTCGAACGTTAAAATGCTAAAATTCACAATGGAGAAAACTGAATGACATTCTATACACATCTTACTATTGATCAGGCGGTCTGGAAACTAATAACAGTAAAAAATATAGTCCGAAATGCTAAGCAACATAAAGAATAATTCATTTTATATACACAAGGGTGTCCACAAAGTTAGTTTACAATTTCAAACCAGCGGAAGAGTTCGGCTCTCGACTTTCTTGTATACTAACACAATATGACACTTTTTGTGCTTCATACTGTCCTACTGCCAAGAGAAAAACCCTGGATAGGGTTGCCGCAAGTAGACGAGTCGAAGAAAGGAGGGAAAAGGGTATAAAATCAACCGCAACATTTGGCGAACATAGCACACACTTCGTTAGGCGAGGCATTCGTTTTCGACCGTAACGCGAAGTAAAACAAGACTTCCGTCGGTTCTATCTGTGCCAAATGAAATAAAGTCCTTTCCTTCACCCCCAAAATGCCGTGGAATATCCCGTTCCATGACGCCTGCCACAGGCATGTCTGGTGTCTAGGGTTTTTCTGGTGGCGGTAATACATTAGAATAGTGAAGAAAACCAAGTATGGTTATTGGGTGACTTTCCTTCACCTATTAGGTCAAAAATTTAACACACAACTAAAATTTTAGTGACAACAACACAAACCAAACTTCATTTTTCTAAGTCGTAGAGTTTTCAAATTATCATGTTCACTCGCAAGCAAATATATGTACAGAACGAAGACGGTCAACCGTTTGATGGACTTGGTCCAACATTTCATACAGATCTACAATTCTAATGATAAAATTGCTTAATTTCATCCATCCAGCTATTTGAGTTTTTAAGTTATCACGTTGACATGGACGGACGAACAAACAGACTTTCTATACAGAGATTTCGACCAAGATTTGATAGAAATCTACAATTTTGGTGTTAAGGTCAATAAAAATTTCTTGCCTGTAGTTCATTACGTTTTTTAGTTATCATGTTCAGACAGACATAATTCCAAAATTGTGTTTTTCGAACTAAGGAAGGTCTAAAAACGTGGAGATACATCAAAATCTCGTGGTCAAATTTTTTGACGATTACAATATTTTCTCTTTACATTCTTCATATGCGAGAAAGTAAAAGTTGCTAAAAAATCAATTTATAAGATATGTTGATCAAATTTATCCCACGTACTCAGTCGTTACCAAAGTTTGTGTTCACATTGCATTTGTGTATTTCAGGTACCCTGTTGATGAAAGTTAGTTTGTGGAAATAAAACCCATAAAAATAGCTGTTTCTCAAAAAAAAGGCACATTATGTTTCGTGGAGTGCATATCTTTCCAAGGGATTATGTTCAAGATTATATGTATCGAATAATAAAACATGTCATCAATGACCTTTAGAAATAGATAATTTAAAAATTTATTTAAAAAGATTGCTTTAGGATTTTATTTCATTTATCGTTCATGATAATCCTATGCTGCTGAGAACATGGCAAGAAAGCGAGCCCCGTCTTGATGCACTTCGTACAACTAATGGTGCCAATATACTAGTGTTTTAACCCTCTGACTGCTTATCCCGCGATTTCTGCGGGTTGGAAGTAAGTCTATTTTCTGCTGCATCCTGCGATTTTCGCAAGCTAATGGGTTTACTTAGTACTTTTAAAACGTTGAATCATATTATACTAATAAAGCCTTTCATGTAAATAGCAATTCGCTTGTTTCAACGGTATTTGAACATGTTTCCAAACGTTGTATCTAAATAGTAATTTTTAAAAATTCGGCTGTCAGAGGGTTAAACGAGGAAAAGAAAACTTCAATATCCACTCCTAATTTTATAGCAATTTCCATAGATTTTTAATAAAATCTTGAAATTGTAAAACACTTTGTAGACACCCTATATTATTAACAAACGAGACAGCTATTCAATGTAATATTCGCAGATTGAAAGATAATTACCCGCATTATTTAAAAATCACAAGTGTGTTAGAATACTAATGAATTTCTGTCCCATAAGCAGATAATCATTCGAAGGTTTGTTACAGATGTTCAGTTAACCGTCGCTGTATACCGCAGACGCTAAGTGAATTGAAGTGTACAATATCCATCAAACTAAATTTAATTTCAGTGTTCATTCGGACAGGGTTTTTTTTTTCTTTTTCATTGTATTGTGCAGTTACTGTATAGAAAGAGAGTTTAAAAGTACTGATTACTGAGCTTCTATGACATACGATCTATGTAAACAAACATTACTGAATTATTGTTTTACATCATAATATATAAAATACCATTATAAGTAAATCGTATGTGGATGTTCCGGTGATAAATTTATCATATTTCTCAGTTATGTCTAAAAAATTGTAGAGTCTGATCTAAAAATGTCACACCTTACATATTTAGGTTTTAGCATTATCACATTTAAACAGACTCTGGAAGTAAAAAAATATCTATATTCAAAGCATTTCTCAATTCTTTGATTTAATATTGATTCGGTATTTCAAGATTTAAATTATTTTAACATAACCTCAGCATATTACTTTCTGAAGAAAAGGAAAAAACAGGAAAATAAACCGTTTATGTACGTGTTTAAATCCCCCTGTAATATGACAGAGAAATCGCTTCTCGTCCAGGGTCTGGTTTTAAGAAATAGACGCCTTAAAAGTGTTGGAAAGCAATTTGTTAATGGAATTCGGTAACAATCTGCTAAAATATTCGTGACTTTATTTCCGTTGTGAAGAATAATTTTTATCTCCAATTTATGTTTCTTCAACGACACATTTTCCTCTATGATAATAATAAAAAAAAGTGTCAAGTCTTTTACAGCCACAAACTTTTCCAAAATCAATTCAATTCCCGTTGCCATGCGGAAGACATCGAATCTAATAAAGTATAAAGATCTTTTGCTCGTCTGAAGGATGTAGAATATTTTTTGTTACTCTTTTGGAATTTTTATTACTTTTAAGGAAATAGATTTTTTACTTCGCTTATTACATCGAAAGCAGTGCAATTGCCATTGAATAAAGTTTATCTTTAGTATAATCTTATAATTATTCTTTTGTTTGACTTGCTTTTAAAGATTTGTATAAAAAACGCTCATTGAAAACTAAATTTAATACTAACATATTGTTCTCCTCATTTGAATAATATTCCTTTGACTGCTTGTCCACTGTTTTAACGAATACTGCAAATCTGACAACTCTTGTTAATCCTGCGAATATCCTGTGCGTGCGACCACTTATTTTTTTATGGATACATTTTGCTTGTTATTATTCTCAATATTTCTTTACGAAATCATTTCAAAGTTTTGGCTATATTAGTATCTATTGAATCATTTTCTATTTTGCTTTAATTAGCAGCATAAAAATTGAACAAATACAGCATAGTCATAAATTATTGGACCCATTTTCAAAAATAAATTTAAAATAACTAATAATATTACAACTATGAGTGTTTTTATTAAATGAGAACTCATTTTAAAAAGTTTTTTCAGCTAGGTAAAGCTCTGTTACGGTGGTCTAGGGGGTCGTAAATTATTGGACCTTTCCCATTTTTGAGAGCCTTTATCTGCGAAACTACTAAAGTTAGAAGAAAAATAAAAGCATGTATTTGTAGGTAATTTTATTTTCTTTAATTTGTTAAATAAATTGTAATTCAAAAACTGAATAGTTTTCGAGATTTTTAAGGAAAACTAAAAAAGGAAACCAGAAAACGAGCATCGGCTTCTGCCGATCGGTAGACATTGCGTATGGAAATCTTTTGATGTAATAAATTTAGAACTCCGTAATGGTACGCCACCTATCTGAAAAAAAACTTTTTTTTTTATTTTCTCTCTCATTTAAAAAAACAGTAGTTATAATGTTATTGGTTTTTTATTAATTTTTGAAATGGGTCTAATAATTTATGACCACCCTGTACACTAGACAGGGACGTCTCATCCAGTGGACAAACTGGGCTGTAGCCCAGGGACACCATTGATCCAAGGACACCTACAAATTTACTGTACTGATTTTATTTTGATTTTGAATCAAAAAATTTAATTATAATTTTAAAAACCAATAGCGTCGATTTGCCGAATTGTAAGACATTATTCCGAGAACAGGCGACTCTTTCTTTTCCCTCAATTATTTTATTATGTAGGTATTTTCTTTGGTCCCTAGGCACTCAAATTTCTAGCTCCAGTTCTGATGGTGCATCACAAATTACAATTGCTCAAATTTGTTAAGAAGGCAGATAACCAGATAAATTGTATACCAAACCAAAGTGAATACATTTTTCGGTGTTTTAAACTTTGGCTTTATTGGGCAAGATGTAAAAAAAGAATCATATCAAAAAATTGTCGAAGGCTCTGCTTGAGGATATTTCGTGGTCCCTGCAAAGGTTTTGAGAATTGTAAAATGTATGGAGGGAAGAACATTTTTTTTTACTCCTTAGGTTCACTCCCTGAGGTAGTATCATTCAAAACTACTATAACTCTGAATAAAAAACATATTCAACATTCATATTATATATGGCATATAAAATTGTTTTCAGTGAAAGAAAATTTGAATGGGAAAAAAGAAAAGTCCAATAAAAATTTTAGACAAAAAGCTAGATACCATAAATTTCCCTGCTGATTCTGGCAACTTAACGTCGGATGTGGTTCTTTTTGTCACAACCCACTAAGAAAACCCGTTATGTTTCTGTGATCTGGTGGTTTTCTTCAAACAGCAGCGGCTGATATGCTGCGCTTTGATTTATGATTGACAATGAATGAATGATTTTTGTTCCATCAAATATTTTTTTCAAATTTTTAATTGTATTAAATGGGTGGTTTCTTTTATTATCCAGTTTTTAAGACTTGATTTTATGTTTGTTTTAATAATAACAATAAAAAACCGCAAACACACAGAATGCACATTCTAAACATGACGTTTTCGAGAAAATTGGAAAGAGTAGCCTATATGCTTTGAGTTAAACAATATGCATTAAAAAGATTAAATTTATATCCTTCCGCAATCAAGGATATTTGTAACACGTTACTAGCTGGTAAGGTAAAATCACACTTTATTCAGATTGGCGTATTTCAGCAGGTAAGTTTAAATACGTTTGTTAACCTGTAGTTCAAAATTATCTCTACTCTGCCTTTGCTTAATATCAGCATGTGGTAATGTTACCGTTAAAGTATATAATGCAGTTATTTCATAGAATACCTAGTTATTCCATGAAATAACTGATCGTGTCCGTTAAAGTGTGTAATATGTTATTAATTTGACACTTTAACTAGTTATTCTATGAAATAACTAGGTATTCTATAAATTAACTAATGAGAGACAGTTAAAGTGTAAAATAAACAATTTATCTAAAATGAAATTAAACTAATGATAGACAATTAAAATGAAAAAGAAGCAATTTATCTAATTTATGCAGCGTATAAATGGTATTTATGGAAACGTACAATAAAATCATTTGTTAGAACAAGGATTACTAAAATGACACTTGGAATTACAAAGAACATTATTTCTAAAACAAAAACATTTTTTGTTGACACACTGGGTTTTACACGAACATTTTTTAAATCCCTGACCAGTACCTAAACTTTGAGCTGTATGCAGTAGGGGTGGAAGGTAAATGTATTTGTCGTGCGAGATATATGATATAGATTATTTTACACTTTAACGGGCTGCAGATCTTTATTCTATGAAATAACCAGTTAAACCATGAAATACAAGAGAGTTTTACACTTTAACGGACACGATCAGTTATTTCATGGAATAACTAGGTATTCTATAAAATAACGGATTTCATACTTTAACGGTAACAGTAATATAGAATAAAATTACCTTTTGTATGTAATAATGGGAAGAATGGGTTGTGGTGATATCTACTGAAATGAAATTTTTGAGAAAAGGAATACTACCTCTGTTCCATAATAATAGCAACAAGTGAATATTTAAACAGGAATTATTGGCGAATGCAGCTGTAAGTTATGTTGTAGCGCAAAATTGCGAAGCCTTCAATCAAAATCAATGTTTCATGACATCTATCATTTGTTTTGACACATCTTTCAATTTTTACGTTAATCTAATTATTACGAATTATAACTATTTTTCTAATTTCATCCGCTGATCGAAATCAATCATTTTATTTCAGTTGAATATCAACCCATTGGAAAAGTAAGATGAAAAAAGAGAATTTTCACGCAAATATCAAGTTGCGATTGTCCAGTTCTTAATTCATCTAAAAAAACGAAAAGTTGCAGAAAGGTGCAATTACGTCAGCTGCGAAACAATTTAAGTACAACAGAATGACCTAGCATGATGAATGAAACTATCCGAACACTCAAAATAAAAATTAAGAGTAATATTTTTAATTTATTGTTTAATTTGATCTAGTTTTTTGATAATAAATGTTGAGTTCTATATTTATCTTCTTTTGCTACTATTATTATGGACAGAGGTAGTAATAGTTTCGTTTCCTTTTTATCTTTGAAATGACCAAATGTTTTCAATTTTTTTTCCATTTTTAAATATTAATAATCAATTGCTAATTAATTTTTTATGCCATCATATTGCACATTTTATAAACAATATTTTCATGTGGTATATATCTTTTACAGTCTTTGATAATAAATTCGTTAGCTATAAGATGGTATTATATATAACACAATGTGAGCAGCACCAGCTCACAGTGGGTTAATAAAAAAATAACATTTCTTGCAGTTATTAACAATCTAAGTGAATATTTAAGACACATTTGTACTTTTGATGCATTTCGTAACTGTGAATAATAATTCTTTAAAACAAATAAATTTAAACACTTTTTCTAAATCACTGCATTCAGATACGTAAATAATGCACATTATATGTTCGTGAACATTATGAAATTTGACAGGAATCAATGAAGAGTAGAAAATCTGAAGGCTCGTCGAAATCCAGTAGCAGTAGTTGGGATTCAGGCGTATATGAACTGGAAGACGATTATTCTCATGTCATTACAGAAAACTCAGATCCAGGAAAAGTTCGTGAAGTGGACAATGAATTTGTTCCTAACGAGGACTTGGGTAAGTTTGAAAACATTTGAATGTATGTTGAAAGCTTTCACTGGGGATCACTGTGATTTATATATGGCAACATTTTATTCTTAATGTTTTCAAACGCGGTAAAAAGTGACGGTAATATGAAAAACTTCTTTAAAAAACGCTTTTACCAATGCATTAAAAAAGAAAATAATAATTTTTTCTCAAAAATCTGGAGGTCAAAACAAAAATCGGAAAAGAGTGAGGCTCAGGTAGAAAAGCTGTAAGTAAATTAGAATTGTAATCACATTTATAATATATTTTATATGATGAATGTTTAATAACATTTCGTTTCTTATGATAATCATTGTGGTTTTATATCTTTCTCCTATTGTTTTCAGCGCCTCAAGCTTTTATGATTTTTGTTTTGATCTCCAGATTTTTGAGAAAAAAAATTTTTTTTCTTTTTTAATGCATTGGTAAAAGCGTTTTTTTTTATATTTATTATTTTCTAGTTTTTAGTCTTTAATTTATGTCATAAGTCTTGTGATATCCATGATGCATCCAATTGAGCCATTGACAAATCCTTTTGCTATGTTTATATTTGATCTTAGCATTACTTTATGATTATCTCTAGTTCTTGAAAAATATTGTAGATGGCGCCACTGAAACCTACCGAGTGCAAAAGTAGTTTTGCGAATTTTTTTTTTTAAACAAATTGATAATTGAGAGCTCTAAAATTATTAAAATATTTCATTTTCATCAAGACCCAATAAATATACAAAATTTCAGAACTGTAGTGCATTAAGAAGTGAGTGAAAAATCGATCACAAAATTCCAACCTTACATACATACAAACATGAAACATTTCGAACTTAATTTCAGCCATTGTATTCCCTGGCTCTGATGACATGACAGCTGAGAAATTAAGCATCATGGGATATCAGATGAGTCTATTTTGATAAGTAAGGAGACGTCAATACAGTCGTGTTTATTACACTGTTATTTCTCTGCGACTTGCTCTCCGATTCGCACTTTTGCCCCTCTCAGTAAATGCACTCTTCTGTCTGGGGTCGAAGATCAGCCGCCAACTCTTCAGAGTCGAGCTAGGGCGGATCCGGGGGGGGCGATTTCGGGGCTCAAGCCCTCCCCTCCGGGTCTTAAATTATAAACTATCCAGAATGCCATGTATTATATATTTTTTTTCAACTTTGCTCATCTAGACTTTCCAGAAAAGTAATTGTAATATAGTAACAGATCAGGCACAAGTGCGTATTTACGGACACAAAAGTGGGGAGACAGCTCCCCACCACCACCACCGGAATGGCGCACAAACTGACGTTTTTTTTTTTTTTTCTTTTTTTTCTTTTTTCCTTTCTTTTTTTCCCCAACTGGGTGGCTAGCGATAATTCAAGGGGCAAGAGGTTTATTACAGGTCTTTCGGTTAAATCAGTCATTGTTCCAGTGTGCAAGTACTGCATACTGATACGTAATTGTGCGGCGATCGTGTTTTTCTCTTAAGAAAATAACTTGATTTTTTTTTAAACTTCAATCTTCGAATATTTATATTGAATTGTATAAAGGTTAGAAATGAATCACTAACTGCAGAAAGGGAACAAGTCACAAAATAGAAATTTTATAGGAGACATAAAAACTATTTATTATCAATCCTGATGAAACAAAGTTTAATTTAAGTTTTCTAAAAACTTGAGGTTATCACCCAATACATTTCATGTACATTTTTCATTAAAAAACATAATAGACCTCCTTCAAAAATATTTTTGTGTCTTGAACATGTACCCTTTCTGCAGTAAATGTAGGATATTATTCAAATTTTTAAAAAAAAATCTAGATGTGACAAAAAAATTGATTTTAAAGTTAAAATTATATTTAAAATTGAAAGGATTATAAAAATGTAGAAATGAACAAACAGTTGCAGAAATCACTGTCTGCAACTGTTGAAATGTACACAACTGGCCTAAAGTATTGCAAGATTGGTAAAATGCGATACATTTGGAGTTAATTTGAATACAATGGTTCACAATCAGTTCTGAAGAATCGTGGAAACTCGCATTTTATAGTGAAGATTTTGTTACGATGACATTTAAGAGAGCATCCAGAAATCGATGAAGACGAAAATGATTTGGGCTCACAACGTTTTACAGGAAGCTGATAATGCTTTAAAACTTTTATCAATTTTTTTGCTTCTTATGCACATTGATCACGTGCATTTTCATAAAAATATCATGAATATTCGGGAAGATATAAAGGTTTCTTTAAAACATCCCAAATTTTTCGCATGTTTTTTGCTTATAACATGCATAGTTTTAAGCCAAATTTTGCGAAACTTACAGAATACTCGACAATATCTTAGATAAACATTGTATTAAAATTTGAAGTAAATACCTTGAATATTTAAAGAAAAATGAGTATTTGTATTAAATACTTTTTAACTGCGCATGTGGGAAACATAGTGTAAATTTTCTTTCATAACGTCGAAGCCATATATCTAAGGCAGCTTATATAAAAATTCCACTTGAATACCATTAAGATTTAGAAAGTTGTAGTCATTGCAACCAGCGGAATTTCTGTTGTTCTCTAAGATAATTTCGAACATTTTTGATTAGTTTCCTTCCTGCAGTTAGCGATTCAAATATGTTAAATACCTATGCTAAGATTCAAGCTTAAAAGATATCAATTTGTGGAATAACACTCATCGCTTAGCTTGTATTCGAAAACAACTAAAGTTCTACAATGGCTGCAATGCCAATAATTTTTTGAATCGTAATAGTATTCAACTAGAAATTTTATATAAGCTGCTCTATATATCTGGCTTCAAAATTATGAAAGGAAAATTATTTTCACATGTGCAGTTAAAAATTATTTATACAAATATCATATTTCTTTAAATATTCGAAGTATTTACTTTTTATTTCAATAAAATGCTCCGCTAGTATGTTGTCACCTATTCTGTAAATTTCGTATAATTTGGTTGAAAACTCTAAATGTTAATGTCTCTAAATAAGCAAAAAACGTGTGTGAATGCTCGTCGCGGCAGCCCCGGATGAGCCCAAATCATTTTAATCTTCGTTACTTTCTTGTTGGTCCCCCTACATATACTCGTCAATTCCTACTATTGCACGTCCCAAGATTCTTCACAACTTATTTTAAACCACTGAACCCGTATGAACTCCTTTTTTTGCATTTTACGAATTATGCTTAACTTTTATACTCGAGTTTATGTGACGATGTTAACAGTGAAATGATAGTTCCTAGAACAATTGACAAGCATACAACTAGAAAAAAATGTTCCTTCAAGCAATGCTGAAGAGTATTTCAGACGAATGCTGTTTGTACCTATAGATGATCATTTTATTTCGGGAACTTCAGTTAAAGTTTAACCCAGGTTTTTATGGGATTTTACTTCTGGAAGGCCTTATACTCTCGAAGAATGCAATCCAGAAACAGCAATGATATTATTCATGCAGTTTTGAAATGCAACAGGTTTTTTTAAAAAAAGTACGGAGTTTCAATTAAAATTAGAATTTAAAATATGACAACAAAACGAGAAAGTGTGGTTAGGAAACTAGAGACAACTGCTGAAACTCTGGAAGAGTGTGACAGGTCCTTCTTTTCGTCTGTTCTTTTTCAAATATTGCGGGATTTCTGGGACAATGAGCACAACACAGAAGACTTTTTCTACATTAAATATCGAGTCTTCTTTACGCATCTCCATGGGCTAGCCCTTTCTAACATTCACAAAGATAGAAAAGTCAATGCTGAAGATACATTTGGCATATTTTGTAAGAAAAAGGAAAGGAAATTGGCCGAGGCTTATTGGTAATCTTGAAGAGGACGAAACTTTTCGTGTAAATAAATAAAATGAAACAATTTTACTCTACTATATAGCATTTTTTTAAGTTAAGAAAAACGAAAAATAGTTTTAACACAGTATCCTTCAAGGTTTCCTACATCCACCCTCGTATATATTTAATAAATTAAATTTAATTAATTAGAATTTAATCAATTAAAATTTAATCAATTAAAATTAGTTAAATTGAAATTAATAATTGAATTCAATTAAATAATTCGTAATTTTTAAGAGTTACAAAAACGGAAATTTTCTCCACAGTAACCCCTCCCCCTTAACGAATTCCTAGATCCGCCCTCGGAGTCGGGTAATAATGGGAGTTACCGAGTGGTAGGAATTAAAATATCACTAGTCGGACCACTGTAGAGAGAAAAACTGGGATTTACAAATCTCGGTGGTATGCATGTCAGAACTTGGGGAAACGAATGACGCAAAAAAGTTCCAAGAATGCACAATGAGGGCGGTTAGACGAATAATCCCTAATATATATGTAATTTAGTGGTCGTCTTTTTTATAATTTTATCACAGTTGTGATTCATATTAATTACGAACTGTGAATAGCATAGAAATGCAATTGCTACTAACAATTTCATAAACACCTAAATATTTTAATTAGTGCGTATAAAGAGTTCTGAAGTAAATAAGGGAGGCCTCGGAAACTTCGTGGCCGAATCTCGGTTTCGCGGCATGATGAGTGGAGGATTTCGAGACCTAATTCTACGTGAAATCCGTCGAAGGTGGAAGTTTAGTGAATGGTTATCGGCTCAGGGTTCCTTGGCATCTGACCACGGCTCAAAATTACGAGGTCCGTCCCAAAATGATGAAAAAAAGAGAGGTCTATCCCAATGCAGCTTCAAAACGGGAACTTAATCTAACTTTTCTAAACCGAGCTGAAGTAAATAGGGGTCATTTTTATCAGGCATTTCCTTTTGTATTATTATTGCTTGTTTATTCTTTTTTCAGGTGGTCTGAAATACATACCACGGTGATTTGCTAGGGTATAGCTGGATTTCTCACCCCATCTAGCTAAACCAATTAAAATTATTCAGTGTTGAAATAATTCGTTATTTTAAGAAATAAGCATACGTTAACTCAGCTGAAACATTACATTCTGTTGTAAAAGCTATCACATGCGACGTCAATAATATCTATTATATGTGACGTCAGTAACCTACTGATTTATGTTTTATGCACTGAAAAGTGGTCGTTGCACAACGAAACGAATTTTGTGAGAAAACAACGAGCTTATTCAAAGTTTGACCAGAAAAAAAAAGAATCGTCATAGAGAGCTTATACACATAAGTGCGTGTTGCTCTAATCTGTTTAAATAAACATTATTCGATAACGGGGATTCAAAGAAATGTTAAAAACAGCACTCAGAAGAATAGTTATAATAGTTATGATTTTTTTTTTCAACTAACCTATGTTAATCATACTTCATCGTATGTAGTACCTTTCCATAACACTGTTTCGACCTATGACATTTAAATGGAGCAATTGATTGATACTTTGTTTGTTTGCTTTGAGCGAAATGATGGCAGAATTTGATTCTGAAGAATTAAATCAAATAAACTGAGAAATTAATCTAATATGTTGTACTAAAGTGTGCAGCTAATGTTTCAATATAAATGAAAATATTGTTTTTCGCATTATACGTCAAAATAAAGATATTCAAAACAGCATGTTAAATCTAATACGCACTGACGTAAGAAACTAATGGATAATTCAGAAAGTCCGAGATTATTTATAATGACAATGTAATGACATTTTATACTTGTACTATAACACATCATAAGCATTCATATTTCAGATTTTATATGAACCCATAAAGATATATTCTCATAAAAAATAGCTAAATAGGCATCTTTCCATTTATAATGTTCAGATCAGTAAATTTTGTTTTTATATTATACAATATTTGAAAGAAATATTTTGAACCAAGATTTTCTTTAACGAGCCCAACACTTATACTAGCATTTCCTTCTCCAAACTTCACCAACAATGCAGCATTTGAGCTACCATCTTCAGACAGTATTAACTAAGGAATATCAAAACAATAACCACAATCAAAGAGAAATAAAAATCATGAGGAGTGAAGGAAGTTAAAGTCAGGACCGCGGATAAGGAAACAAGATTTGATGTTCATTTCATAAAAACAACTTTTAATAAATTTTTAGCAAAATTTTTATAATTGAGAAAAATCTAATTTTTTTCCGTCAATCGTTTAAGTTATTTTTCCGAATTTCAGTTGAAAACTTTCTTTTTCAGTTTTCATCTTCCTGATTTGTTTCGTTTTTTATTTTGAAATGAAAATTTTTCATCACTTCTTCGTCTTCCGTTTTCATTAAGTATTCTTTTTTTAAAAATTATCAGTACAATTAATTTGTAGTGATTCTTTATGTTCATTCTCAATGATTTTTACTTCAGTTTTCAGTTGAAACTCCTACAATATCTACCATTAGTCTCTAAAACTTATTAAGATATTATATAAATCACTTTTCTCTCAGAATATTACGACTCTTGATTTTTATATCAGCTGGTTGTTTATTTAAAATATCTTCAATTTCAACGAAGGTACTTTAAATTACGTAATCATACTATAATTTATAATAATATGAGTCAGTTGTTAAATGGTTTAACAATTAATGCAATATTGTAGTAAATAGACTGTGCTTACGTATCGATGGCTTTCGCTGCAAACTTAATTTTACAAAATAATTTTATCAAAGTAAAAATTATTTCGATTTAAAACTAATTGGGAATTTTAAGAACTTATGATATAGTAGATTAACAAGTGTTTAGTTACGTTACCAAATTAATAAATATAAAATTGTCCATTTATACCAATGTACCTAGCGAGTCAAATTATGACACTGGCGTACGAGCGCTGATAATTCATTCAGACAAGCTACTGGATAACAGGGGTTTTGAACTAAAGTAAACCATTTGAAATGATTTTAAGTGCAATTTGTAGAGTTTGTTTTTGACTTCTTTTTGGAAGAACGAAGCATTTTTGTGTACATCTTAATCGCCTCAATTTACTGTTATTGATTCTAAATTCTGTATAAAAAGATAAAACATTAAAAATAAGCCTTAAAGGTGAAATTTTCATGCTATATAATCAAGCTAGTCTTCTTCTAACAAGAAGTAATTTAATTATATCTAACTTTTACATTTTTCTCAGAACTAATTCTGGTAGGAAAAGCATGTCCTGCAAGATTGAGTGCCAGAGACAGAGATATGATGGAACAGCAAGCTATCCTAGAAGTTCTGAGAGACGAAGGACTGATCGTTAGACCACCTTCAAAAGCTGTTGGAGGAATAAGGTATGACAAAATAAAAGAGACATCAGAATTTGATTCTAAATAGTTTACGTATATATATGTAAGTTTATATACAGTATGATTCGAAAGTGTTCCGACAAACCTTAAGGGTCAGGCATACCAAAACAGATTCGTTTCACATAGGAACAAATAGACAGCAGCATCATATATTTGCACTAACGATACAAGAAGAAGCAAAATAAATTAGTGTAGATATCTACACTTTGTGTTCACAATACTCCAGAATGTAATCAGAATTGTTGATATCGACAATACCAGTCTCGCAATAGCGAATCGGTAATTTACGAAGCTTTCAAACATTCCAGGACTGTCACAAGCACTTGCTGCTGCTTCAACAACTCTTGCTAAGCTGGCATCATCAGACTGCCTATCCACCCCATCATACTCAGTGCAAATAACACTGGACAACAATGAAATTGCATCTTCAGTGAAAGTGTCGAAATATTTATGAATTCAACATGCTAAAAACGAATATGACAATAAAAAAGGGAAATTGGCTTTAGTTTTTTTGGTTATGTTGAGGTATTACTTTATATGATAGGGATAAAAGAACACATTAATGAATGCATTTTATGTCTTGTTTGCAGCCTAATTTATAAAAAAGTAAAAGTGGCAACATGAAGAACAATCTTACTAATTTATGAATGAAGCTTATATTCCACGTGTGGATTATCTCTGAAAATCATCCAGCAGTAGTCTGCAAGTATAGACGCAGATCACATTCCCCGATAATGTTGCCCAATCACAGACATATCCTGATGAAAACATTCACCGTGCTCGTTGCTGAATTTTCCACAGTTAGCAGGGCAGAAATCCAGGTGAGAATCTAGGAAATGTAACTTTAAGGACATTCGACATCCAAATTTCTGATAGAGAGCCAGCATGTCGTGAACAAGATCTTCGTAATATTCGGATCTGATGTTCTCAAGTAAGTTAATACAAACTTGACAGACGGGCATCTGCATCCCATACATATTTTTCATCAGAGTCCAACAGGTTTTCAAATTTTGTATCTTTGAAAATATCTCTTATCTGAGGACCCACAAAAATTCCCTCTTTAATTTTTGCTTCACTCAGTCTGGGAAATTTTTCACGCAAGTAAGTGAAACCTGGTTTATTCGTATCCATAGCTTTAACCAACTGCTTCACAATACCCAATGTTATGTGTAGAGCAGGTAAGATGATTTTCTTTGGAGAAACAAGCGGTGTGTTCATGTCATTCATTTTTCCGGGTGTCAAACACATCCTGGGAGGCCAGTCTTTCTGGATATAGTGTAAATCTGTAGCACGACTGCTCCATTCACAAAGGAAGCAGCAAAATTCTGTAAAGCTTGTTGAAGGTCCATCAAGAACGCCACTACTTTCAAGTCAGCACAGATACTCCACTCATATTGCGTACACTTAATTCGGTGTAGGAGCTGCAACCATTCTGTTTCAAAATCTTTCATAATTCGAATGCACACCTAGTACGCACCCATTTCCATTAGCTACCCTATACACTAAATGGCTCTCTGCCATCTTAGCATAACTGTTCAACTCCTTTCTACTTTCACTGCGTCTTTGACTGGAGTAATGATGACACATGTTGCCCAATTCACCTTAAACCAACGCCCTGTAACAAGCACATATGATTTTGTATGCCTATATGTTATGAAAAACCGATTTGCCTTGATACGCCCAACTTACCCTCAAGTTTGTCAGAACATTTTTCAATTAATCTTTATAACAGTAATGGTGTACAAGTTTAAGGAAGGTGACACAAAGGTATTAGTCCAAACGCGTAGGGGATGTAGATAACATCAGAAGGAATTATAATCCCATAAGAACACATGGCCGGAAATGTAACCAAAAGGCGACACAAGAGTTCGTCGCTCATCAGTGGGCGAAAAGAACTCTTTGTTTCCTCATTGAAGATGTAGCTGTCGTGCGCTCATGTGGTACAACAGTGCTTCACAGTAAATCTATGGACAGGTGACGTGTGCAACTACTTAGTCGACTCAAGTCACGTATCATCCCGAATGGACTCGGTAAACTATATAACTTTTCTTATAGAAGTTCCATCGGAGATAT
The DNA here is from genome assembly GCA_013235015.1 of Araneus ventricosus. Classification (NCBI taxonomy): domain Eukaryota; kingdom Metazoa; phylum Arthropoda; class Arachnida; order Araneae; family Araneidae; genus Araneus; species Araneus ventricosus. The sequence continues at coordinate 1,183,856 of BGPR01000005.1, forward strand.
TTTATATTTGTTCCAGCAACCGTACAGTGCATGTAGTTTCAACATGTCAATACTGCATCCCATTTGGAAGGTCTGTTTATGGGTATTTGAACAGGTCTCTTTCATATCGATGGATTAGACATAGTGGGTCCGCTGTATAATTTAGTCTCCAGTACTATTTTTTTAAACTTATTTTTAATCCATGCTATAAAACAATGCATATTTAGCAATTATAATTTTTAACGGAAAGCTCTTGTGACATTCATTACAATGATTTACATATAATGTTCTTTCACATTTTCAAAACAAATTAGAATTTTAATGATTTATTAATATGTTTATTCGTTTATGTATACTAAATGCTCATTTCTATCGAAACAGTTGGATAAATGATTATATTTTTTTCGTAGGTTTGAATTAGTAGACGCCCAGAATGCTCTTTCTAATCAATCTTCATCAATACACAAGCTTCCACCCCTAAGCATACGAAAAAAGCATAAAGAGAAGAAATCCGAGCTTACTCATGAAGAGATTCAACAAAAATTAATTCAAGCGGAAGAAAGGAGAAAGGTTAACTTGGATTTTTTTACATTTGTTACATTTATTTAAAACTGAACAGACTCACAAACTTTACTTTTGTATCTGGAATTATATAATCTTATAGGATTTATAGAAACTGTTGTATCGATATTAAATCATATGTAGATCAAAAATCATATTGTTTTTTAATTTCAATCATGTAATTATTTTCAGAAACGTCCAAACGTCGTTTTTTGCGTAACACTTATAGTGTTATACAGAAATTTGCGTTAAATTATTCTATAGATATCACTAGTTTCCATTTTCTTTGCGCTACAGAAAGAATTCAAAAGCAATATTTACTTCAATTAATCTCGTGTATTTACAATTTTCTAATTTGAAACTTCCAATTTGACAACAACTAACTTGAAACAGAACTGTCCATAAATGATACTTGAATGCACGGTAATGAATTTCGAATCTAGCCCATTTTCTGACTTTCTCAAGACGGGTCAGTCCATGCACGTTTCTAAAAATGTACTGGAAGAAATTTTATCAAGTAGTCATGAAAAAAAATAGTTTCGTAACTTTTAGAGGTTTTACTGACACTATAAATCCTTTGGGTGGGTCGGTCGGTGTTGGCTTTTTTTTTTTTTTTTTTTGCTTTTAATTTGCTCCCTTAAGTATAATATACCATTTATGAGTTGAAAAAGTATCGATTTTTTTTAGATTATCTTCAGATCTAATTCTGCTTCATGGCAAAAAAATATGATATTGTTTTGCAAAAATTAACCGTGAATATTAGTTTCTTTCCATCCTGTCCGTTCGGCATTTAGATAAATATTAGTTGTACAATAGTACAATTAGTTAAAAATTACACAGTTACAATTTGAAATTGCTTAGAGTGAAGAATTGAACTTTCAATTTACCAGTTCATATAAAAGCTGACCAAACTCAAAGCTATTACTCTTTTTCTATCAGCGACCCCATTTTTATTCGAAAAATTTAGTCCCGACCCAAATTTAGAAAATAAATAAGAAAACGAAGCATTAATTAACAATAACTACAAGGAAATTCAATAAAAAGAAGCAATTAAGGAAATTTTAATAAAATCTTTTAAGTTAAAGTGGTATTCTCAACTATTGCTGTTAAGGTGTCCAAGAATTTGAAAGGAAAAGCTCTTGTGGAAGTTTTCGCGACTCCAAAATTTTTCTATGCGATTCCGCGTGAGGTCATGACCCACAGTTTAACAAACTCTGCTCTAAATGAAATTCGTAATTTTAATTATGTAATTCTGAAATTCGTATTAAAGTTCGGAATTAAAATTACGAATTTTAACTTAAAAATTAACTTTCATTTCAGAAAAGAACCGAAGAAAAACTCAACAAGATAGCTACAAAAGATCGTCAAGAAATCCAAACTATCGCTGAACAACAAGCAGAGATCAATAGGCAAAAACTTAATCAAAAACTTCAAACTAAGGCGGAGAGTAGGTGAGTAACTTTTCCCTTTGATGTTTAGTGCTTTTAGGTAGAGGTTAGAAAATAAGTATCTTATAAGCTTTTAGATACAAAAAGTCAGCAATTAATAAAAATATTTTAATTTTATAAGAATGACCACTGAAATCGACCATCAATTAAAAGCAATCAGATTTTCAAAATATATATTTGAATAAGTTTACGTTATAAAAAGTTCTCTCGATTTTGGCAATGGTTTAAACAAAATATGGTTGTATGTGCCTCTTAGTTCAGTTGTGGCCGATGGAAGATTAACCGACTGAATTTATTTTTTTATTTATTTATTTTCTTTCGCTTCTTCAAGGGCTATCTTATCTCCCCTTGATACTTTCACAATATGGTTTTTTTTCTTCGGATTAAGATCAAGAGTGATGACTAATCAAAAGCTGTTCTTTTATTTTTACAAAATCACATTCCGGCCGAGATAAAAGTTTAATTGTTATAGTAGTAGATTTAAAAAGACACATTTCCGATTAATTTATTTTTGATAAAGGAAAGAAACTGTGTAATGTTAAGACTCATAAAACATTTTAAAATTAGGTTATTTTTCAATTATGTTTATGATAGCTTTTGAATCAACAACAATGTTTTTGTCAAATAGTGTATAATTTAAGAATAATCTTATAATCAGGAGAAGATTTTGATAATCTCTTTAGGCCTTATCAGTATGATTCAACTTTCATTAGTATGAAGCAATTTTTTGTGTTTTGTTACAATACAAGTGTTAAATTCTATTTCATTTCCTTTTAGGGAAAAGTATTTAAATGAATTGCAAGAGAAGCTAAAGGCTAAAGAACAGCATGCAAACAAAGTTCGGGAGAGAAAAAAAATGTTGGCTAATGGATTCAAATATGTCTTACCAAATGGAACAGATTAGCCATAAACATTTATACGCATTTCCTATGTTTGATGCAATTGTAAAAAGAAAAAAATATTTTAAGTTTAATAAAACATGCCCTAAATTTTATAAGCGTGACATCTATGTATGTTTTCAATAAATTACATAATTATTCAAGGAACTCACCAAATATAAATGCTTAGGATTCAGACATAATCCTGATCTCATGTCAAGAATGAATTTTAAATTTATTTCGCCAAAGATTAAAATTTCAAAATACTTGATCCACTTTCTGTTAATTAAATTTTAAATATACGTATATATATAGGAAAGATCAGGCTTTAAAGGTGAAATAATCCATGTTGGTAAAGGAAAAGACAGCAGTTGTTAAATCTCCATTTATTCAGTCGTAGCAGATAGTTCAGGTTATTTTCTATAGGAAGGGATATCATAATGTACGTAGATTCACGACCAGGAATCAAGAGTTAACGCGCGAAGCAGCGCGACGTTGTTATTAGTTTACATGTTGGAGTCAAAAAGGACAGATAGGAATGCGCAGAAAGTTTAAATACCCAGAGAAGGGAATTTCCCCGGAAAGACTCGTGAATCGAAATGAAAGTCATAGTGCGCTTATTACGATGGAAGTAAAAGTAATTAAAAATGAGGTGTCGTTAAAAATGACTTAAGAAAGTTAAAAAATTAAAATATCACATATATATTAATTAATCGTAATTAAATAGTTATGAAATTCAATAATAAATAAATAATGCTCGGATCTGTACAACAAATACAAAAAAAGGTTTCGGATTTAAAAACTAATATTTAAAATCTTTAAAAAATGCCACTTGCAAATAAAAACTGCAATACAACATCTAAATTATAATTCACAAACATCCAATTTAAAATAATGCTATTTATAGCTCAAATTGTTCCTCAATACAATTCTTAAAATTCTATTTAAATGTGCCCATTTCTTTTATCTATACTTATAAAAGACTGTGTGTGTGTGTGTGTGTGTGTGTGTGTGTGTGCGATGTCCAGACGAATCTATCGCACTTACACCCATGAAATTTGGCACACAGGTAGTCGTAATGGTGACTGAATGCACCTCGAAACCGAAATTTTAAAATTTAATCTAGAAAATTTTTTATTTAATGTTTTGTGTTGTTTAGGTTGATTTTTCGCACTAATTTCTCAATAGAATGGTTTCGAATAATTGTACCACAAAAATAGATACACCATCGGAAAGAGCACGCGATTTCCGTTCTAATGAAGTTAGTTTTGAATTTTTAACGTAATTTACTGAATTTTGGGAATTTTTGAAAAAATACCCAGTTTTGCCATCGAGATGTTACTTTTGTTTTTAAATTTGTCGCATCCGACTTCCTAATAACACTATTATTTTCAATTTTTTTCAGCTTATAACTAGAACGGTTCTGTCGGATTTAAAACAAGAACGGTTAAAATATCTTTTCCCGTTTTTTTTAATTAATTTTTTCTGGGTGGTTGGGAGTTATTTTTCTTGATCGAGTTCCTCGCGCGGCACTTCTTCGGAACGTTCCTGGCAATTTTGATTGGCGGACGCGCAGGATACGTCATGACCTTCACCTGAATGAATTGCTTCGATTATTATTTTCGGATTCGATTTTATATTTTTCTTGCTGTATAATAATGATTTTCACGTTCCAATTTTGTAATATTGTTTTGGATTAACGCACTCTGTACTGTAGCGCGAAAAAAAATAAGCAGGAAAATCAAATAATGTGTATCTTTAGTTTTGATTTTGTTTTCAAAACTTTTTCATGTCATTGTGGGCGGGGTTTTTTTTTTTTCCATTTTGTTCAAGTCCTGATTCCACGGGCAACGTCGTGCGCGTACTGCTAGTATATACATAAAATGATTTTCATGGTTGTAGACATTGAAATAAACAGGCCGAGAAAATAACTACTTATTATTTTATTATCAAACTATTTAAGTAAAATATAGGAGAGTGGTGGATATACGTGCATCTCCGTTTAGGTTACAAGTAAAAGTGAATAGAAAAATCCCTGTATTCTCTCAGATAAGGGAATAACATATTGACACGTGATCAAAGTGAAGGGAATATTGGGTATTTTTAATAAATTACGTAAGCGTCTCAGGGAAAAAGTCTGGTGCCAAGGAGACGCCGTCATGATTTTCTGTGGGCACGTGAAAGCGATTAAATATTCTTTTAGTAATAAATATGACAAAATGAGAGATTTAATATACCTCCAGCGAGGGAAAAGAACGAAACTGGAGTTTTAGAAAAGTGATTTTGGAATACATTAAGATTTTAAAATATATAATATTAGAATCTGAAATAAAATTAAGTGAGATTATTACATATATATAGGATAAAAAAGGAAATATTTCAAGTACATTTAAAGTATTTCATTTTTGCTAGCTATTTCTTATAGAAATTGAGTAACATGTTGTTTTTTGCATTCATGGATGAAACAAGTTTTTTTTAATAACTTAAAAATTTATTTAACATTATACATAATTTAAGTCAAAACCATAGCATTAAGCATCTTAATTATTAAATAAAATAAAAGAAAGATTCATTAACTAAGAAAATAAAAATTAGCAATTTTTGTTCTCTTTTAATGACCTTTCATCAATTAACTTATATGACACGTACAAGTAAATAATTTAATAGGCGAGCATATCAAGTGTAGTTTAATTTGTTAGAATTCCCTTTGAAAAAAAAAGATACTTGCATTGCATTTCTAATAAAAAATATCATTAAAAATATTGAATAAGTGTATAAATAATTAATTGAATTCAAACTTATCTCACACAATTTGCTATTTTCATTTGGAATCCATTTATCTCTCCCGATCCTATGCAGCCACCAGTGGCGAATCCAGGGGGGGGGGGCGGGGGGGCCCCCCCCCCCCCCCAGAGCCAAGCCAGAATTCTTGATTTTATTTAACATTATTACAACCTGTTTTTTTTTTTAATTTATCTCTTTTAAAAAATAATAAAATCGTTTCAACATTACTTTCTGGCTTGACTGGCTCGAAAATTTTCCTACTTTTGTAGTCATTCCACTTGTACTTGTAGCTTTGGTATGGTCGAAGACATTTTTTGGCTAGTTATTTCATTGTAATTTTTATTAAATTATCGAAAGTATTGTATTGTTTTTTATGATTCTTATTGTCAGGTGAGTAAAGTCTGTAAAGTTAAAGAGTTTTGGTTTACTTTAGCCTTCAGATTTTACCTTCATCACGACAATACAAAATTTTTATGACCTCAGC